>JBBPBX010060922.1:0-21278 GCA_038048925.1 Garcialebias charrua
TGCTCAACTCACAGTGATCAAAAGTGGGTGGAGAACACTTCTGAACACACACACATGCAGCATAAAACTGCTTTGAGCAAAACTTGGTTTTTACCTGCAACAGGATTCCAAGTATTTCCAACAAGCCCCCTTGCTTGCGTCCACCAACCTCAATTGGCAATCTCAACAACTCCCTTGCTCCAAGCAAAGGCTCCACAGTGTTCAGGTCTCAGCTCAGACTATTTAAAAGGCTGAGAGCAAACAGGTGTTTCACCTGAGCTAATCAAGCCTGATTAGGCTGAGTGAAAAAAAGTGCAGCTACAGGCTGCTGGTGCTTTCTTTAGCAGACTGCAGCCAACCTAAACACAATAAATGAACCCCCTCAGGTTCATAACACCCCCACCGAAAGTTATTTTGTATGAGGGTGACGTGTATGAAAACATCACACATTTACCCATACAAAAAAAAAAACAGAGGGTTAAAATGTAGCGGTCACACCACCTAAATGGACTAAAAACACCATTTAAAAAACTAGTCCATCAAACCGCTAACATTTATTCTACAGTCACACTCAAAAAGTTTTAAAACCAAACAAGCAGCGCTTGTCTAAGTTTACCCTGAAAAGCTTTTTATTAGTCATCGACCCCAAACAAAAAACACCATAGTTGGTGCCAGCGTGTGACTGAATACTGGTCTTGACAGTCAGGGGGGATCTGTCCTCATTCTCTGCACCGGACAGCATCCCTGTGTCAGTTTCAACAGCTCTGCTCTCAGCCACACTGTAAGCACAGAGACAGTTAGACACAGAATCATGTGCATTGTGCTCAATGTAGGGTTGCAGCACCTCACATTTCACAGACAGCAAAAATGCATTTTCTGCTGCACTTTTAGTAATCGATTGCACATTGTCCTTCAACACTCCCTCATTGTTCTCTTCAACACTCCCTCATTGTTCTCTGCAAGAGAAAACAAAGGAACAGGTGGAATTGTTTTGTGTGACTTCACCTTCTTTGATAATTTCAGGTCCTCTCCTGACTGAACTAGATGTTCAGTTCCAAACAGCAGATGAAGACTTTTCCCCATGTCGATATAGTCTTTATTCTTCAGTTCCATCAACTTTTGTCTGGACAACAGAAGTTTTGCTTGGATGTTCAGTTCCAAACAGCAGATGAAGACTTTTCCCCATGTCGATATAGTCTTTATTCTTCAGTTCCATCAACTGTTGTCTGGACAACAGAAGTTTTGCTTCATCTACTTCATTTGCAAACATTTCTGTTTTTACAGGAACTTGTTTCTCTTCAAGACTCGTCATAAATGTGTCACTTAAGTACACATCATCATCTCCATCATTGTTTTTAGCAGGAGCTACAGAAGAATGCAAAGAAACAGGAGGAACTGTTTCTTTTGGGTCCTCAGTCAGGTTCAATGGGACTTCCTCTGCTTCAGAACTGAATAAAAAACATTCACACAGATTAATGTCAATGTTTCTTCATCCTCAGTCAAGTTCAATGGGACTTCCTCTGCTTCAGAACTGAATAAAAAACATTCACACAGGTTAAGGTCGATGTCATGTTCATTCAGCTCATCAAAGTTCTTAAAATCCCCATCAGATTTAACTGGAATTTGTTCAGGTTCAGTTTCATATAATAAGAATAAACTGTCACCCAAATTGATGTCATCCTCAATGTTCTCCTCCTGAAGACAATGTTCCTGTGGCGCCATCTCCTGTTGAAGTGTGAGAGGCTCACCTTCTTGAGTGCAAGGCTCTGGTGTCGCCTTTAGATGACACACTGTAGAACATGAATGTTGCTTTTCCAGTTGCTTTTTCAGTTCAGCTTTGAGCCTCAACACTCTCAACTCCTCCTGCAACTTCAGTATGTTTTGTTCACGAGCAACTTGAAGTCTTTGTCGTTCAATTTCCTCTTGTTCCCACAGACGCTTCTTTTCCTCCAAAGCAGCTTGACGTCTTTGTTGTTTAATTTGCAGTTCAAGCTCTTGTTTTTCTTTTAAAGCAACTTGCTCCTGCTCAAGAGCAGCTCGCTCCTCTTCAAGCTTCTTTCTCTCCATGGCAATCAAACGTTCTCTTTCCTCCTCCTTTTCTCTCAAACGCATTTGCTCATTCATCTCAGGAAAAATCCTAAGCTGACCCAATTCACAAAGCAGTTCACATCCCAACCATTCATCATCAGCATATTTTCTGACATCAATGTTAAAATGGTTTGCTACCCTTAGCTTTTGTTCTATTGTGCAGTCTACAAAGACTTGCACTGTGGGATGTTCAAGAAATCTTTTTAAATTGAAAGCCATGTTGTTGAGCAAAAACAAAAAAACTGTTTCTTTGTTTTTAAACAGCTTACTCAAACAGTTCACCACCAAATGTCCTGCACACAGATGACAGTAAACCAAAACACAAATGCCCTACTGCTCTTGAATGTATCACAGGCAGCAGCATACACACACAGCTGATAGTACTCTGCAATCAGCACCAAAGAGAAGCTTCAGCCAGCTTCCAACTGCTGAAGTTAAGTCCTTCACAAATTTGGTGACTAAATTTTTTTTTTAAGTTCACACTTTTGACAAACCCCCAAATAAAGGTGAACAGAAAAACTGTTCAACCTAGCAAACACCATTAAGTACGTCAGCTGTACACCGCACAGAACACACAAAAACACAGCTCAAGGCTATTTGTGAAACTGCCTGTCACAAACACTGTGTTTTAACTAATCAACGAGCCCCCATTAAATATTTAAGCACCCAAGCTCAAACAATGTCTGTTCAAAGACAGACCACCACCAACATGCACAGTAGGTGCACAGAACAAACAAGCAGCTTACCACTACACAAACTAGCTCATGCAAATCCAACACAACTCCTAAACTAGTTTGTTCATTCACATCCCAGACAAATCCTAAACTAACCAAAACAGCTCGTTCATTCAGATCCAGCACAACTACTGAATCAAAACTAAACTAACAGCTCGTTCATTCATATCCCGGACGAGCCATCCAAATTATATGTTACGACCGGTAAAGGCCAAAACATACAAAGTGGACACTGACACAGAAAAAGAATTAAAAACGATTTTTATTAAACTAAAACTAAGAGCCTCCAGGCTGGCAGGGTCCTCCCAGGCTTCTCACCAGGACTGGAGCGTCCTCTCCTGGATCAGCGTCCAAAGGAAAAGAAAATTAATAAAAAGTACAAATAAGTGTTGGACTGGTGGGCGAGGCCAAAAACAATAAAACGCCACCCAGGTTGATCCAATCCTGTACAGGACCGTCGTACCCCCCCAGGCGACGATCTACCTTACCAAAGAAGTCCCTCTAAATAAACAAAACACGAGAACTGGACTACCTGCACCCACACAGTCAAAAGTACAAACAAATGAGAAAGAGAAAAAGGTAACAGTCCCTCACTGTTGATCCCAGTTGTCCTCCTGAACAACTGCACAGACACTGCCCTCAGTGTCTCCAAAATTAACTCAAACAGGCCCCTGTGGCACAGGCCCACACCTCTTAAGTTAAACCAAAGTGGCAGCCAGCACTTAAGGTGCCTTAACCCACACAGAACTCTGCTTTAAGCAGCCAGAGTCACTTTAAGAGCTTAACCAGCTCACCTTCCACTCCCCCTGGAGCAGACTCACAAACAAGCGGAGAGGGTGGAGCTCTCCTCAATGTTTGTACATCCTACAGCTTCCCAGCTGTTAAACATCTAGTGTTTCCTACACCAGTCTCAAACAAGCTTAAAACTTGTTTCACACAACCCTAGTAAATACTAAGGCTGTCACAAGAGCACCCTTTGCTCTACATGTGCTGTTTAGGCAGCACCAGTCATTTAAGACATTTCACAGCTCACAGTGATCAAAAGTGGGTGGAGAACACTTCTGAACACACACACATGCAGCATAAAACTGCTTTGAGCAAAACTTGGTTTTTACCTGCAACAGGATTCCAAGTATTTCCAACAAGCCCCCTTGCTTGCGTCCACCAACCTCAATTGGCAATCTCAACAACTCCCTTGCTCCAAGCAAAGGCTCCACAGTGTTTAGGTCTCAGCTCAGACTATTTAAAAGGCTGAGAGCAAACAGGTGTTTCACCTGAGCTAATCAAGCCTGATTAGGCTGAGTGAAAAAAAGTGCAACTACAGGCTGCTGGTGCTTTCTTTAGCAGACTGCAGCCAACCTAAACACAATAATGATGTTTTTAAAAAACTCTGAACCCCCTCAGGTTCATAACACCCCCACCGAAAGTTATTTTGTATGGGGGTGATGTGTATGTTAGGGGAAAACATCACACATCCTCCCATACAAAAAAAACAGAGGGTTAAAATGTAGCGGCCACATTACCTAAATGGACTAAAAACATCATTTAAAAAACTAGTCCATAAAACCGCTAACATTTTCTACAGTCACACTCAAAAAGTTTTAAAACCAAACAAGCAGCGCTTGTCTAAGTTTACCCTGAAAAGCTTTTTATTAGTCATCGACCCCAAACAAAAAACACCATAGTTGGTGCCAGCGTGTGACTGAATACTGGTCTTGACAGTCAGGGGGGATCTGTCCTCATTCTCTGCACCGGACAGCATCCCTGTGTCAGTTTCAACAGCTCTGCTCTCAGCCACACTGTAAGCACAGAGACAGTTAGACACAGAATCATGTGCATTGTGCTCAATGTAGGGTTGCAGCACCTCACATTTCACAGACAGCAAAAATGCATTTTCTGCTGCACTTTTAGTAATCGATTGCACATTGTCCTTCAACACTCCCTCATTGTTCTCTGCAAGAGAAAACAAAGGAACAGGTGGAATTGTTTTGTGTGACTTCACCTTCTTTGATAATTTCAGGTCCTCTCCTGACTGAACTAGATGTTCAGTTCCAAACAGCAGATGAAGACTTTTCCCCATGTCGATATAGTCTTTATTCTTCAGTTCCATCAACTGTTGTCTGGACAACAGAAGTTTTGCTTCATCTACTTCATTTGCAAACATTTCTGTTTTTACAGGAACTTGTTTCTCTTCAAGACTCGTCATAAATGTGTCACTTAAGTACACATCATCATCTCCATCATTGTTTTTAGCAGGAGCTACAGAAGAATGCAAAGAAACAGGAGGAACTGTTTCTTTTGGGTCCTCAGTCAGGTTCAATGGGACTTCCTCTGCTTCAGAACTGAATAAAAAACATTCACACAGATTAATGTCAAGTTCATTCAGCTCAAAGTTATTAAAATCCCCATCTGACTGAACTTGTTCAGGTTCAGTTTCATGTAATAAGAAAAAACTGTCACCCAAATTGATGTCATCCTCAATGTTCTCCTCCTGAAGACAATGTTCCTGTGGCGCCATCTCCTGTTGAAGTGTGAGAGGCTCACCTTCTTGAGTGCAAGGCTCTGGTGTCGCCTTTAGATGACACACTGTAGAACATGAATGTTGCTTTTCCAGTTGCTTTTTCAGTTCAGCTTTGAGCCTCAACACTCTCAACTCCTCCTGCAACTTCAGTATGTTTTGTTCACGAGCAACTTGAAGTCTTTGTCGTTCAATTTCCTCTTGTTCCCACAGACGCTTCTTTTCCTCCAAAGCAGCTTGACGTCTTTGTTGTTTAATTTGCAGTTCAAGCTCTTGTTTCTCTTTTAAAGCAACTTGCTCCTGCTCAAGAGCAGCTCGCTCTTCTTCAAGCTCTTTTCTCCTTGTGGCAATCCAACGTTCATCTTCCTCCTCTTTTTCTCTCAAACGTCGTTGCTCATTTATCTCTGGGAATACCCCAAGCTGACTTAAGTCACAATACAGTTCACAACCCAACCATTCATCATCAGCATATTTTCTGATGTCAATCTTAAAATGTTTTGCTACCCTTAGCTTTTGTTCTATTGTGCAGTCTACAAAGACTTGCACTGTGGGATGTTCAAGAAATCTTTTTAAATTGAAAGCCATGTTGTTGAGCAAAAACAAAAAAACTGTTTCTTTGTTTTTAAACAGCTTACTCAAACAGTTCACCACCAAATGTCCTGCACACAGATGACAGTAAACCAAAACACAAATGCCCTACTGCTCTTGAATGTATCACAGGCAGCAGCATACACACACAGCTGATAGTACTCTGCAATCAGCACCAAAGAGAAGCTTCAGCCAGCTTCCAACTGCTGAAGTTAAGTCCTTCACAAATTTGGTGACTAAATTTTTTTTTTAAGTTCACACTTTTGACAAACCCCCAAATAAAGGTGAACAGAAAAACTGTTCAACCTAGCAAACACCATTAAGTACGTCAGCTGTACACCGCACAGAACACACAAAAACACAGCTCAAGGCTATTTGTGAAACTGCCTGTCACAAACACTGTGTTTTAACTAATCAACGAGCCCCCATTAAATATTTAAGCACCCAAGCTCAAACAATGTCTGTTCAAAGACAGACCACCACCAACATGCACAGTAGGTGCACAGAACAAACAAGCAGCTTACCACTACACAAACTAGCTCATGCAAATCCAACACAACTCCTAAACTAGTTTGTTCATTCACATCCCAGACAAATCCTAAACTAACCAAAACAGCTCGTTCATTCAGATCCAGCACAACTACTGAATCAAAACTAAACTAACAGCTCGTTCATTCATATCCCGGACGAGCCATCCAATTTATATGTTACGACCGGTAAAGGCCAAAACATACAAAGTGGACACTGACACAGAAAAAGAATTAAAACGATTTTTATTAAACTAAAACTAAGAGCCTCCAGGCTGGCAGGGTCCTCCCAGGCTTCTCACCAGGACTGGAGCGTCCTCTCCTGGATCAGCGTCCAAAGGAAAAGAAAATTAATAAAAAGTACAAATAAGTGTTGGACTGGTGGGCGAGGCCAAAAACAATAAAACGCCACCCAGGTTGATCCAATCCTGTACAGGACCGTCGTACCCCCCCAGGCGACGATCTACCTTACCAAAGAAGTCCCTCTAAATAAACAAAACACGAGAACTGGACTACCTGCACCCACACAGTCAAAAGTACAAACAAATGAGAAAGAGAAAAAGGTAACAGTCCCTCACTGTTGATCCCAGTTGTCCTCCTGAACAACTGCACAGACACTGCCCTCAGTGTCTCCAAAATTAACTCAAACAGGCCCCTGTGGCACAGGCCCACACCTCTTAAGTTAAACCAAAGTGGCAGCCAGCACTTAAGGTGCCTTAACCCACACAGAACTCTGCTTTAAGCAGCCAGAGTCACTTTAAGAGCTTAACCAGCTCACCTTCCACTCCCCCTGGAGCAGACTCACAAACAAGCGGAGAGGGTGGAGCTCTCCTCAATGTTTGTACATCCTACAGCTTCCCAGCTGTTAAACATCTAGTGTTTCCTACACCAGTCTCAAACAAGCTTAAAACTTGTTTCACACAACCCTAGTAAATACTAAGGCTGTCACAAGAGCACCCTTTGCTCTACATGTGCTGTTTAGGCAGCACCAGTCATTTAAGACATTTCACAGCTCACAGTGATCAAAAGTGGGTGGAGAACACTTCTGAACACACACACATGCAGCATAAAACTGCTTTGAGCAAAACTTGGTTTTTACCTGCAACAGGATTCCAAGTATTTCCAACAAGCCCCCTTGCTTGCGTCCACCAACCTCAATTGGCAATCTCAACAACTCCCTTGCTCCAAGCAAAGGCTCCACAGTGTTTAGGTCTCAGCTCAGACTATTTAAAAGGCTGAGAGCAAACAGGTGTTTCACCTGAGCTAATCAAGCCTGATTAGGCTGAGTGAAAAAAAGTGCAACTACAGGCTGCTGGTGCTTTCTTTAGCAGACTGCAGCCAACCTAAACACAATAATGATGTTTTTAAAAAACTCTGAACCCCCTCAGGTTCATAACACCCCCACCGAAAGTTATTTTGTATGGGGGTGATGTGTATGTTAGGGGAAAACATCACACATCCTCCCATACAAAAAAAACAGAGGGTTAAAATGTAGCGGCCACATTACCTAAATGGACTAAAAACATCATTTAAAAAACTAGTCCATAAAACCGCTAACATTTTCTACAGTCACACTCAAAAAGTTTTAAAACCAAACAAGCAGCGCTTGTCTAAGTTTACCCTGAAAAGCTTTTTATTAGTCATCGACCCCAAACAAAAAACACCATAGTTGGTGCCAGCGTGTGACTGAATACTGGTCTTGACAGTCAGGGGGGATCTGTCCTCATTCTCTGCACCGGACAGCATCCCTGTGTCAGTTTCAACAGCTCTGCTCTCAGCCACACTGTAAGCACAGAGACAGTTAGACACAGAATCATGTGCATTGTGCTCAATGTAGGGTTGCAGCACCTCACATTTCACAGACAGCAAAAATGCATTTTCTGCTGCACTTTTAGTAATCGATTGCACATTGTCCTTCAACACTCCCTCATTGTTCTCTGCAAGAGAAAACAAAGGAACAGGTGGAATTGTTTTGTGTGACTTCACCTTCTTTGATAATTTCAGGTCCTCTCCTGACTGAACTAGATGTTCAGTTCCAAACAGCAGATGAAGACTTTTCCCCATGTCGATATAGTCTTTATTCTTCAGTTCCATCAACTGTTGTCTGGACAACAGAAGTTTTGCTTCATCTACTTCATTTGCAAACATTTCTGTTTTTACAGGAACTTGTTTCTCTTCAAGACTCGTCATAAATGTGTCACTTAAGTACACATCATCATCTCCATCATTGTTTTTAGCAGGAGCTACAGAAGAATGCAAAGAAACAGGAGGAACTGTTTCTTTTGGGTCCTCAGTCAGGTTCAATGGGACTTCCTCTGCTTCAGAACTGAATAAAAAACATTCACACAGATTAATGTCAAGTTCATTCAGCTCAAAGTTATTAAAATCCCCATCTGACTGAACTTGTTCAGGTTCAGTTTCATGTAATAAGAAAAAACTGTCACCCAAATTGATGTCATCCTCAATGTTCTCCTCCTGAAGACAATGTTCCTGTGGCGCCATCTCCTGTTGAAGTGTGAGAGGCTCACCTTCTTGAGTGCAAGGCTCTGGTGTCGCCTTTAGATGACACACTGTAGAACATGAATGTTGCTTTTCCAGTTGCTTTTTCAGTTCAGCTTTGAGCCTCAACACTCTCAACTCCTCCTGCAACTTCAGTATGTTTTGTTCACGAGCAACTTGAAGTCTTTGTCGTTCAATTTCCTCTTGTTCCCACAGACGCTTCTTTTCCTCCAAAGCAGCTTGACGTCTTTGTTGTTTAATTTGCAGTTCAAGCTCTTGTTTCTCTTTTAAAGCAACTTGCTCCTGCTCAAGAGCAGCTCGCTCTTCTTCAAGCTCTTTTCTCCTTGTGGCAATCCAACGTTCATCTTCCTCCTCTTTTTCTCTCAAACGTCGTTGCTCATTTATCTCTGGGAATACCCCAAGCTGACTTAAGTCACAATACAGTTCACAACCCAACCATTCATCATCAGCATATTTTCTGATGTCAATCTTAAAATGTTTTGCTACCCTTAGCTTTTGTTCTATTGTGCAGTCTACAAAGACTTGCACTGTGGGATGTTCAAGAAATCTTTTTAAATTGAAAGCCATGTTGTTGAGCAAAAACAAAAAAACTGTTTCTTTGTTTTTAAACAGCTTACTCAAACAGTTCACCACCAAATGTCCTGCACACAGATGACAGTAAACCAAAACACAAATGCCCTACTGCTCTTGAATGTATCACAGGCAGCAGCATACACACACAGCTGATAGTACTCTGCAATCAGCACCAAAGAGAAGCTTCAGCCAGCTTCCAACTGCTGAAGTTAAGTCCTTCACAAATTTGGTGACTAAATTTTTTTTTTAAGTTCACACTTTTGACAAACCCCCAAATAAAGGTGAACAGAAAAACTGTTCAACCTAGCAAACACCATTAAGTACGTCAGCTGTACACCGCACAGAACACACAAAAACACAGCTCAAGGCTATTTGTGAAACTGCCTGTCACAAACACTGTGTTTTAACTAATCAACGAGCCCCCATTAAATATTTAAGCACCCAAGCTCAAACAATGTCTGTTCAAAGACAGACCACCACCAACATGCACAGTAGGTGCACAGAACAAACAAGCAGCTTACCACTACACAAACTAGCTCATGCAAATCCAACACAACTCCTAAACTAGTTTGTTCATTCACATCCCAGACAAATCCTAAACTAACCAAAACAGCTCGTTCATTCAGATCCAGCACAACTACTGAATCAAAACTAAACTAACAGCTCGTTCATTCATATCCCGGACGAGCCATCCAATTTATATGTTACGACCGGTAAAGGCCAAAACATACAAAGTGGACACTGACACAGAAAAAGAATTAAAAACGATTTTTATTAAACTAAAACTAAGAGCCTCCAGGCTGGCAGGGTCCTCCCAGGCTTCTCACCAGGACTGGAGCGTCCTCTCCTGGATCAGCGTCCAAAGGAAAAGAAAATTAATAAAAAGTACAAATAAGTGTTGGACTGGTGGGCGAGGCCAAAAACAATAAAACGCCACCCAGGTTGATCCAATCCTGTACAGGACCGTCGTACCCCCCCAGGCGACGATCTACCTTACCAAAGAAGTCCCTCTAAATAAACAAAACACGAGAACTGGACTACCTGCACCCACACAGTCAAAAGTACAAACAAATGAGAAAGAGAAAAAGGTAACAGTCCCTCACTGTTGATCCCAGTTGTCCTCCTGAACAACTGCACAGACACTGCCCTCAGTGTCTCCAAAATTAACTCAAACAGGCCCCTGTGGCACAGGCCCACACCTCTTAAGTTAAACCAAAGTGGCAGCCAGCACTTAAGGTGCCTTAACCCACACAGAACTCTGCTTTAAGCAGCCAGAGTCACTTTAAGAGCTTAACCAGCTCACCTTCCACTCCCCCTGGAGCAGACTCACAAACAAGCGGAGAGGGTGGAGCTCTCCTCAATGTTTGTACATCCTACAGCTTCCCAGCTGTTAAACATCTAGTGTTTCCTACACCAGTCTCAAACAAGCTTAAAACTTGTTTCACACAACCCTAGTAAATACTAAGGCTGTCACAAGAGCACCCTTTGCTCTACATGTGCTGTTTAGGCAGCACCAGTCATTTAAGACATTTCACAGCTCACAGTGATCAAAAGTGGGTGGAGAACACTTCTGAACACACACACATGCAGCATAAAACTGCTTTGAGCAAAACTTGGTTTTTACCTGCAACAGGATTCCAAGTATTTCCAACAAGCCCCCTTGCTTGCGTCCACCAACCTCAATTGGCAATCTCAACAACTCCCTTGCTCCAAGCAAAGGCTCCACAGTGTTCAGGTCTCAGCTCAGACTATTTAAAAGGCTGAGAGCAAACAGGTGTTTCACCTGAGCTAATCAAGCCTGATTAGGCTGAGTGAAAAAAAGTGCAACTACAGGCTGCTGGTGCTTTCTTTAGCAGACTGCAGCCAACCTAAACACAATAATGATGTTTTTAAAAAACTCTGAACCCCCTCAGGTTCATAACACACACACGTAGGTCCCTATCCCTGACGTAACTCGAGGGGTTGCTGTAATGCAATGTAAAGTGCTCATTAATGTAAAGTACCGGGAATTAATGCAATGTAAAGTGCTCATTAAAGCTGCTATATGTAACTTTTCTAACAATATATTTTTAACATATTTCTTCACTCTGTCACTAGATTGATGTTAGAGAGGTAATCTCTGAAAAAAACAAAAAAAAAATATTGTCCCCTTGCTTCTCCAGGTGGTAAATAAGCATTTCTAAAAAGAAAAAGTGACCCGCCATTTTCCAGCCAATAAAAACAAAGTTTGTAACCAGCCAATAAAAACCGAGCTTGAATTTGAATCAGCCAATAAAAACAGAGCTTGAATTTGAATTTCAACAGACCACAAGGGGGCAGAGCCATATATGGCTCTGAGGGGGAGGGATCAGAATGCTTTGCTTGTTGAAATTTTTTCTAAGTGCTGATGTTCTACAGAAACTGCAGACTCACCTTTAAAGCTGCACTATGTAACTTTGTAATGCAGTCTGTAACTTTTCTAACAATATATTTTTAACATATTTCTTCACTCTGTCACTATCTACTGACAGACTGATGTTAGACAAAGTAATCTCTGAAAAAAACTATAGTCCCCTTGCTTCTCTATCAGCATTTATAAAAACACTAAAAACACAGAGTGACCCGTCCTTAACCAGCCAATAAAAACAGAGTTTTTAACCAGCCAATAAAAACAGAGCTTCTCACTGTGGTGTTAATGTGAGGCCTGGGGGAAAACTACAGATGGCCACTTGTGATGATGTCATAAAAGGAGCGCCAGGCTCAGGGTGCCAGGTGACGCTGATTGTAAGGCTGATGGCTAAGCTGGAAGCAGGGCGATCTGAAATAAAGAAATCACGTTGACACGTTTTGCCTGAGGACTCTTTCAATAACACGACATGGTATCAGGAGTGTGGGAGTCATCGTGAGGCAGCGACGCTGTTTGGCTGCCGGAGACATGGCTGATGATGACGCGCCGAGAGTCGGGAATGTAAAGTCTCGGCAGACGCATCTGCTTATGGTCTGGGGAGTGTGTTGCTTCAAAAATGGGATCGAAGACTCAAACATTTACGTGGATGATGTGGTACGAAACCTACCTGCAAGCACTGGTTAGCTTGATGAGCTGAGAGAGGTGCTGAAAAGGGACAGTGTATGTGCACGTGTGATGCAGCTGTGTGTGGAAGGATGGCCTGCACACTATAACAGCGAACCAGCACTCAGACTGTATTGGGCAGAAAAGGCGTTTCTTACAGTGAAGGATGGTCTGTTGCTAAAGGGCGAGAGACTTGTTATTCCTTCAACCATGAGAAACGATGTGCTCATGAGACTACACGAAGGACATCTGGGTGTGGTGAAATGTCGAGAACGAGCGCGGCAGTCAGTATGGTGGCCTGGACTGAGCCAGCAGTTAAAAGAACTGGTTTTAAGATGCCAAACCTGCAACAGAGAGAGAGAAAATTGTACAGAGCCGCTGATGCCATCACAGTATCCAGACAGACCATGGAAAAAACTTGGGGCTGATCTGTTTACGCTGCAAGGAAAAAAATATATTCTGGTTGTAGATTATGCATCATGATTTGTGGAAATTGCTCAACTAAGTCCCACAAGATCATCTGATGTGATTCCTCATCTGAAATCCATGTTTGCTCGTCACAGCATTCCAGAAGAAATGATTACAGATAACGGTCCTCAGTTTTCCTGAGCTGCTTTCGCTACATTTGCGAAGTTATATGGATTTCACCATATTACTAGTAGCCCAAGATATCCACAAAGCAACGGGGAAGCTGAACGTGCTGTTAAAACAGTAAAGAACTTGTTGAAAAAGGCAGCCGATCTGTATCTCGCCTTACTCGCCTACAGAGCAACACCACTTTGGAATGGTTACAGCCCAGCAGAACTTCTTATGGGAAGGAGGCTTCGTACAACGGTGCCGACACTTCCATCTTCGTTGAGGCCATTTCTTCCAGACGTTGACATTGTTGCTCGAAAAGAGAAAGAGAGGAGGATAAAAGATGCAGAGAATGATTCACATCACAGAGCAAGCGTTCTTAGCAAACTGACTCCAGGACAAGGAGTGTGGATTAAAGATCAAGGCACAAGTGGAGCAGTGATTACCACTCATTATACTCCACGCTCATACATTGTGGAAGGACCCCATGGACCGATTAGGCGAAATCGTCGTCATTTGGTTGCCAGGGAGCCTTCGACAGAGCCAGAAGTACTGGAAGGGGATGTTGATCCAGAACTGGTTCAACAGAGTCCTGAAGAACCTCCACAACAGAGCCTTCCAGAACTTTCACCTACTCCTAGAACCAGGTCTGGGAGACGGGTTGTGAAACCAGATAGACTAAACTTGTAAATATGTGTGTGTATAATGTGAATAAGAGTGTGTGAATATTATGCTAAAAGTTTAAGAATTATTAAATATGTATTTCTGTTTATAATGGGGTTTTCTAGTTCTATGTAGGAACAGACCTTCCAGCTATGAGGCAGAATAATCCTCAGGTCTGTTGAATCATTGGTAGTCCACCCATTGGGCCTCATGCACGAACATGTTCGTATTTTTATCCTAAATTTCTCCTACTTTTGTTCGTATAAGCGTTCGTACGAACATGCCACGTCAGATCCAACAAACTCTTCTATCCTTCGGGAAAGTGTGTAAATCATGGTGTAAATGAGTTGCGTACGTTGATGAATTCCACCTGTTCTAAACACCTGCGCGTGCACGCTGAGAGCTTATTTACATAATTCCCACCCCTCAAAACACCATATAAGGCTACGCCTCCTGCCTCAGACAGCAGGAAGTGTCCATACCAGGAGCCAAGATGGTGTAGTGGTTAGGGCGTTTGACTTGGGACCCGAAGGACGCGGGTTCGCGTCCCGGCCACTACACATCTTGGGGTGTCTATGAGTGCACACCTATTTCTCCAGCTCCCCGAGCGCCTTCTATGGCTGCTCACTGCACCGCCTGGTAGGTGGTTGGGTTAAATGCAGAGACGAATTTCGTCTGTGTATAGGAAACATACGCAGATGTCAAATAATTTTACTTTTAGTGTAAACAACTGTACATTATAGTTTCACTTATTCAGAAGAGCTGTCCCGCACCGCTACCCCCCCTCCCCCAAGTGTCGGATGGTCAAATAATTTTACTTTTAGTGTGAACAACTGTACATTATAGTTTCACTTCAGAAGAGCTGTGGGTGCGCCTACCCCCACCCCCCGCAAGTGTCGGATGTGTTTTTGAACAGAAGCATTTTAAAGTGTCTCGAAACTACAGTTAACCTCATATTAATATAGTGCATGTTCTCCCGTGGGTCGTACAGTATCAGAAATAAAGAATAGATGGTTTGATCTGAAAATGGCTTCATAAAAACATCTCGCCGCAGCACGGACAGGTGGTCAAGAATTGACCACCTCCTGTCATGTTGGCACGCCAACATGTTTTGCAGCACAAATGACTCATGCGCGTTCCTCCAGGCCATTGCGCAACCACATAGCAGGTTATATTTCGAATCAGATATAATTTGGACATTTATGGAGTGGTATTGCTTCCGAATGGGAATGCGTCAGGTGAAGGTGCTTTGATCCGTATGTGTGTACAGTCTACTCGATGGTGTTTGGCAGTCCAGCAATATGAAAATCAGTCTTAATTTGTACTTGTTCTGCGGCAGTGTACGGGAATTTTATGTACCTGGGTGTTAATATGAGGAGCGGCTTTGATAAGGGGGAGCGCACGACTCACTGAAGCCTGCGCGACACACCAGACAAATTAAACTTAAAATTATAATTCTAATTCAACCAGAATAACCTATTGTCAAGAATAATTATGGTGCGTGATTTTTTAAAACCCAAAATATTTTCTAAATAACGAAATATGAAGTTATTAGTGAAGGAAATCCCGTCTGGATAACAGCGGACCGACTGCTCGTAAATTATACGACAGGTCCGGACCACACGTAAATTTTGTTCGTATCTGAAAAAAATCCTAGGATACGAAAACATTGTTGAATGCCACAAATGATCCTAAATCACTCGTACGCACAGTTTAAGAACAAATCTGTGCGTACGAACGGTTCATGCATGAGGCCCATTGATTCTAGAGAGGGGAGATGTGGTGTTAATGTGAGACCTGGGAAAACTACAGATGGCCACTTGTGATGATGTCATAAAAGGAGCGCCAGGCTCAGGGTGCCAGGTGACGCTTATGCCGGGTACCCACCGGACCCGTGTCGGGCGGCTGAAGCGGCCGGTTTACATTGAAAGTCTATGTGGAGACGCGTCGAAGCGCGGCGAACCGTGAAGCGGCGCGTTTTGAGTATTTGAAGCGGCGCGCCGGCACGCGGCAGTTCCTTTCCACGCACGCGCGCGTCCGAAACAACCTACGCGTTGAGCAGCGTCGAGCCGCCAAAGTCTCAAAAGTTGATGTTTTTGCGGCTCGACGTTGCTCGACGCGTCCAGCAACCAATCGGGAGAGCCTCTGCTATGTGATGACGCAACGACAACGGGACTTTTTTTGGACTTTTTAAACTTACCTCATCAGCCTCCATGAATTGGAACCAGACTCCGGTAAGAATCTTGGCATTTTAAACAGTTGCTGCTGTCCGCTCAGCGTACGATCACCCCAAACATAAAAAAAAAACGTTTTAATCTCAACAAAGACTTTCAGAGCTGCAGTTCGGCTCGTAGAAAACCCACTACAGTACAAACGGGGGTCACGTGCTGCTGATTTTATCTGCCAGCAGCATGAAAACACAACAACTGATGACCCTCTGCCTCCCCCTAGTGCGCGTCATCAGACGCGTCCCAGTGGGTACCCGGCATCAGTGACAAGCGGCCAAAAGGCGGCCGTGGCGTAGTGGTGATGGCAGTCGTCCCCTGATCGGAAGGTTGGCGGTTCGAACCCCGGTTCCCCACACCATGTGTCGTTGTGTCCTTGGGCAAGACACTTAACCCCGAGTTGCTCCCGGTAGGACTGGAAAGCACCTTGCATGGTAGTCTGCCGCTACCGGTGTATGAATGTGTGTAGCACTTTGAGATTTTCACTAATGAAAAGTGCGTTATAAATTGAATTCATTATTATTATTAAAAGGGGGCGGCATGAGCGTTCTGACAATTTAGGTGGGTACCCGGCTGGCCCATATCTTATATGCAGATTGCCAACATTGAAATGGCTGTATCTTCTTCATTTTTTTTTTGAGTGCCATGTGTTTGGCATCATCGGATAGCTTAGAACCCACACTTTCAGATTCTGTAAATAACTCAAAATGACCCAGGGGAGACTTGTTCCTGGTTTTGCTGTGGCCAGTCACGTGTGTGCTAACTTCCACCAGGCTTTCCAAATAAATCTTATTGAACACGCTGTGTCTGGTTCCATTTTCAGGTTATCCGTTAAATTCATTACAGGGAATGTTTTGTAGGAGTAATGGATGGACGGACGGATAGACGGACTCCCAGCCAAGACTTCACCTGTGTTTGGTCAGTCGTCTTCTTAGACTGGAAAGCAGGTGATCCTGGAAGAGTTATCATTAACACCAGGAGTATCTGCTGCAGATCCTGAGATGCTTCTCTTCCAATCTACTTTCACAAAAGAGTTTCAGTAATTTCTCTATCCTTTTCTCTTCACAGGTTCACTCAAACCATATCAATCAAAACTACTAGAAGTAAATATAAGATGCACTATGGGTTTTTGTTAAACCATTTACTGTAGTAGAGAAAGACAAAACATCAGTGAAAATCTTGCCTTAAATGTTTCAATGTTAATAAGAGCTAGTTACTTGCAAGAGGCTTTGTTTTCATTCTCCAGATCAATACAGTGTTAAGAAATAGTAAAACACCACCAGTGACATTTAGTATATAAAATTATTAATGTCTGATCTTTTTTTATAAGAAAATTAAAGTAATTGTAGCCATCAGAGTCCAATACTGTATACAATAACCATACCATACCATACCATTTTATTTATAAAGCACTTTAAACAGGAACAAGTCCACACCAAAGTGCTAACCTGCACTGGCATGCTAACTCCACAAACAAACAAAGAAAAAAGCAAACTCACTCACCAGTTGCCACTTTTAGAATAAATAGTCAGCTGAAGGCTTTTATCACAAACCCATTGTCAAGTGAACCCTATTTATATGAAGGCGGAACACTCCACAGCTTCAATGTTGTTTTCAAGGCAAACCTGTTTATATGTGGGTGGAACACTCCGCAGCTTTAAAGCGTTGTGAAGGCCAGCCTATGCCTATTTATATGTGGGCGGAACTCTATGCAGCTTCAAAGTGTTGTCAAGGCCAACCCATTTGTAAGTGGGGGAGTGAAACCAACCAGCCGACCAACAAAGTTTGCTGCAAACTTCGAGCTGATTCTCCAACAGCTGTGAATATTTCTCGTGCAGCACGTCAAAAACGAAACAAACAAAGAAAAAAAAAAACTCACTCACCAGTTGCCACTTTTAGAATAAACAGTCAGCCCTGAATTTTTTTTTAAAATAAATAAATAAACGCCGGAAACACGCTATCGGTAGGCAGAGGTCAAGTTAGACGTCTTCAGGGCATTGAAAACTGTGCCCAGCATTATCCCATTGTTTTGTAACATCGTGGGATAACTGCACATGCACCAATTAAATTGAGAGTCTATGGATAAGCTCAGAGCGCCCACAAAACAGGAAATATGTCACGAATCAGAAAACGTTTTTTTGAAACAAACAATAACTCATCATTACTCATAAAATATTTATCCTACACAACTAAAAACATATATGCATATATTTTGAAATTATTTTATTTTATTATTTCATTTTTATAAAAAAAATTTTTTTAAGTCTTCAATGTAAAATGGTCCAGAAGTTCCAGAGGGGCGGCGCCCTAGCGTCCCCTATTGGCCGCCCGCCCCTGCCATGACCTTAGTTTGTTGCATTTTCTCTTACTTTTTTCTTAAAAATGACAATCAGATAAATACTTTGAACATCAAGAAACTCAAACAATCAATCCCAGCGGTGCCTCCATTTTATGTAGCCCAACTATACCTTTCTGAAGTAGGTAAGGGCCCTAAGTTTGTTAAACACAGTAGCTTAAAAATAATAATCCTTAATACACTCTCGTGTTTAAACTTATGTTCAGTTTCATTCACCTTAAAATAATAATTCACCAGTGTTTTCTATTCCTGTCTCACCCAATCAGGTAGAGGCTGAATGAGAATAATAAACTCCAAATACTATTCTACGGGAAATCAAACACACACACAAACTCATGAATTTAATTTATAATATTTAATTCAAAACAATTTTCATGACTTAAATGGTTGGTGCATTTTAGAGAAGAGGATGATTTCACATAGAACACATCATTACATCATACACACGTGTGACATCATCCTCTTTGATTCATAGATGATGTCAGTCTTTGATGGTCCCATTGATGTGAAGATGCAAACTAAAAGCATCCTTGATTTAACAAGTACACTCCCTGTGATGTCATCACTGACATCATTAAACGCTGCACACCAGAGTTTATAAATAGACCCCGTTTCCATGTCTCAAGCTACATTGTCATAATGGCACGCAGACGCAGACTCAGACGTGGGCGAGCCCACAGGCTGCGGAAGAGGGGATTCCCCTATGCCTGCCGACATGCCTGCCGACATGCCTGCGGACATGTCTGCGGACAAGGGGATGCCTCTCAGCCCAGACGTAGACGCGTACGGATTCCCAACTCCGTTCGCAGACGTGGGTATGCGCCCATGTCTGCAGACAGAGGAGGGTTATCCGCCGGCGACGCCATTAATCACTAGCAATGTTTCTTTTTCTCTCTTCACAGGTCCTTGGATGTTATCTTTGCTCTCCTTTTCTCATTAAAGGTCTTTGAAAAACCAAAATGTATCTTGAGCCTTCTGTCTGAAGGTAAATATCAAAACACCAAATTGTGTTTGGTTGGGTTTTCAAAACCTGACGAGAAACAGAGTGACACAGGAAAATGAATGAAACTTTTTGTGAAAAAGTGGCTCATTTTATTTTATTTGAAGCCAACTTTGAATAGTGTTTTCTCATGACATTTTTGTCTGATTAGTTTAAGAGAAGTCTTTATATAAGCGGGAATACTCCTCTTCCTTGACTCCTATGCATCACAAACAATGATGAGTCCAGCTACAGGCAGGAGGTGGAACACCTGGAGAGCTGGTGCAAGGACAAACAAACCCACACCCCACTGAACATAGGATCTGCGGTGGAAGTTGTCTCCAGCTACAAGTACTTGGGTGTACACATAAATGGCAACCTCAGCTGGACCAACAACACCACCAGCCTGATCAAGAAAGGTCATCAGAGACTCTAGTTCCTCAGACGGATGAGACCAGAGCCCTATAAAGAGAGAGTTGCGACACTCCCATTGACTCCCATAGAAAGAATGGAATGCGGAAGTTACGTGGGTCACATAGCGGCTAATAGTGACAAACAGCCCCGGTTCTACCATTGAACGCAGTACATTCTCCGTGTTTTCTCCGGTAAGTTGATGAAAATACAGCATTTTTTTGCCACTTTGAGGCGTTAGCTGACTGTTCTGACCACAATTTATCAACAGTAATATTTCATGTTGCCAGTTTTTTGTTAATTAAACATGTTAAATTGTTAGTTGTGTGTTAACTACAGCAAGCTCTTCCATCATGATGGTTTAACTGGGTCTATTTCTGTCTAAATCGTTTTTAAATATCCATTACAGCTTAAATTTTCAAAAGTTTATATATTTATTTTTTATGATGATTCCAGAAAATACTTAGCCTTTTTTTTCTAAGAGATTGATGTGGTTTAATATAGTTCAAATTATAGATCCTTTGTCAAAGACTGCAGCATAAATTGTGACATTATCATTAAATAAAACCATGATTGTAGAGTTGAGTAATTTTTTATGTTTTCCAGGTGAAGAATGACTTTAGTGAACTGCATTCAAACAAAGGTAAAGGTACAAGTATTTCAGCATCAGATGGTGAAGAGTTTAAGAAGTATTAATGTTTTTCTGACTAAATGTTTATCAATTTTTATGTCAAGAATTAATGCTTAATGCAACACTTGTGAGAAAAAACATTTTAGTTTAGTGTCAAGCATTAAAGCCTTGAAGTGGGGGGTTTTGTGTGGCTTTGCTTCAAGGGCCCGTCCTTCTTCGAAGAACTGGTCTTTGATGGAATGAATGCATATCACCCATCTCACTTCAAGCCTTGCAGTTCTTCTGAAAGGGAGTTAGGCAAATAAATATTCACAGCCAATTTTGTAAGATGTTGATAGAACACAGCTGGCAAACTGACTATTTTATCAAATTTAAGTGTATTCATTAAAACTGACCATATATTTAGTGTCAGGCTGACTTTTTTAGTGAGGCAGCTTTTGCTTTGAAGACACTGATTATGTGGAGGGGTACGGGCCCTACTCTTTTTCACATATAACTTTGTCTTTATTGGCAAAAGATGCAACAATCTAGTCAAAATAACAAATGTTATCCCTCACCCGTGCCTTGCACCGACTAACACAAAAACATGTTTGTGTTAAGATGAGAGTGAAGTCATTATAGACACGCACGCACACGCACCACGAATACACATTCACACACCTCGAAGGTATAAAATAAGGAGGCGCTCGGATGGATTTCCGAGGTCTACCGTGGGTTTGATCAACGCCCGGTGTTTGTTGCATTGATGACATCTCCTGCCGAACGAAGAGGCCTCCTCGTTTGTATCAACGGTGAGGGATTTGATCCTTTACATCAATGCCTTTTGAGTGTGTGTAAAAGCTTGAGGCTTGCTGTTATTCG
>JBBPBX010060923.1:0-21278 GCA_038048925.1 Garcialebias charrua
GCGGCGTTCGGCCAAACGCAGAGATATGGGGGAGCCTTAAGAACCCATTCACATTCAAACACTTCCCAAAAACAAAGGTAATAAAATAAAACTAAAGCTGCAAGCAGCATTGAAGCCCTCGCAGCAAAGCGCCGCTTCGGCCTTGCGGCGACCACGGGAGTTCCAGCTAGTCCACCCAGTCGACATTGCGAACGCTCTTGTTCCTATGCTGCACCCGTTCACCAGGGTGTGCATTTGCCAAATCTTCTATATCACCTGCGATATCAGAGCTCCAGCAACGCTTCCCTGTCGCAATTGTGAACGCTGTCATTCCGTTCTTGCACTTGTCATCCAGGGGTCGCATATGCCGAATCTTAGAAATCACCTTCCGCCCATATCAGTACAGGTCCAGCTGCAAGCCTTACAAGATTGGCTAAAATCCGACCTTCCAGACAGGAGTTATTGTAACTTCCTGTTTTGTGGAAAATGTTTGATGAGCACTTCCTTTATGCTTTTCAACATGCCACGTGTGGTATTCAACAGTTTGCAAATACAGTTTCAGTCTTATATCTTTCACAGGGCAAAACTGAAAGTCACCCAATAATCAGTTTATTGTCTGAGTGGTTGGGGCTTAAGTGATGTCATGAATCAACAAATTAGTTTGTCTAGAAGTGGTCATTGATGAAGCACCAAACATCAGGTGAAGATCAGATGATGTATCACTGAGATATAACTGTTCGGTTAATCTAGGGGGCGTACTGGAGTCAAATGTTAAAGAACAGTACCACTGTGTATACAAGTGCTCACTGATGGACTTCCGGGAGCATCCACAAGATGGCGGGTTAATCCTGTAATCTGTCCTGATCCGCTACAAGGAAAACTCCACTAAACTCGATAAAGAAATTCAATTTCTCTTCAAAATGTAATATTATGGAGCGCTGAAAAAGAAAAAGCCCAACGACAGTGTTGACTGGACACCAGAACGCCTACAGGCATTTGGTGATGCTAAAGCTGCACTGGCCACTGCTGCCCTTCTGGCCCACCCATCCCCGGCGGCACAAATAGCTTTGACAACAGACGCTTCTGATGTTGCGGTGGGGGCTGTGTTAGAACAGCAGGTGTCAGGAGTTTGGCAGCCGCTTGCATTTTACAGCCGTACGCTGCGGGACAATGAGCTTAAATACAGTGTTTTCGACAGGGAGTTGCTGGCGCTTTACCTAGCTACACGCCATTTCAGGTTTTTCCTGGAAGGCCGCCAGTTCACTGCATACGTTGACCACAAACCCTTGGTGTTTGCTATGTCGAAAATTTCTGACCCCTGGTCTGCCCGCCAGCAACGCCACCTCGCAGCGGTGTCTGAATTTACTACAGACATTCAGCATGTGGCTGGAAAGTCCAACGTGGTGGCCGACTGTCTCTCCCGGGTGCTGATCTCCCCCGTGTACGTGGGCATCGATTTTTCTGCCATGGCTGCGGACCAACGTAGCGACGCAGAAATACTCGAGCTCCAGTCCGGGCCCACGGGCCTCGAGTTGGAGGAACGGCAGGTGGATGACGGAGGTCCTCTCCTGCTCTGTGACGTTTCTACTGGCAGGCCCCGCCCCCTGGTTCCAGTTTCATGGCAACGCCGCGTTTTTGACTCCTTGCATTCCCTTTCTCACCCAGGGGTTAGAGCATCGGTGAAACTGGTCAGCTCAAAGTTTGTTTGGCCCGGTCTGCGTAAAGCGGTTAAGGAGTGGGCAGCAGCGTGTGTCCCATGTCAGCGTGCTAAGGTTGACAGGCACACCAAAGCACCTTTGGAACCTTTCCCTATCCCTAGTCGGCGGTTTGACCATGTGCACGTGGACCTGGTGGGCCCTCTGCCTCCATCACAAGGTTTTACTCATCTGCTGACTATGATAGATCGGACCACCAGGTGGCCTGAGGTGGTTCCTCTGACATCCACAACGGCTGCAGTGGTGGCCCGGGCATTTTTGTCTACCTGGGTTGCACGTTTTGGCCCCCCTTCAGACATTACATCAGACAGGGGCCCGCAGTTTGTTTCTGAGCTTTGGTCTACCATGGCCAAGGGCCTGGGGACGAACGTTCACAGGACCACAGCTTACAACCCTCAAGCTAATGGTTTGTGTGAACGGTTTCACAGGTCATTGAAAGCTGCACTGCGCGCTGCATTGACCGGTGACAACTGGATTGACCGTCTTCCCTGGGTTTTGTTGGGTTTACGTACCGCATCCAAAGAGGACCTGAACTCTTCCCCGGCTGAACTGGTTTTCGGTCAGCCTGTGCGCGTCCCCGGTGAGTTTTTACCTGAGGTACCCTCACCACAGTTCGCTCCGCCGTTGCAACATTTTTCGTCTCAGGAGGACTCCGTTCGTGTCCCTGGCCCGGTACACCATTGTTTACCTCAGTCATTTGTCCCTAAGAGTCTGGAGTCCTCTAAATTTGTTTTTGTCAAACACAATGCACACAGGACACCACTACAGCCTGTGTATGATGGACCGTTTCGGGTTCTTCAGCCAGGTCCAAAACATTTCCTTTTAGATTTAGGGGGTCGTACTGAGACTGTCTGTATTGATAGGCTTAAACCAGCTCATGTTATGTCAGATGATCAGGTTGTTACGGCCCAGGCTCCTCGCAGGGGCAGACCTCCATCCACGTTGCTAACGGATGGCTGCCCTCCTTCCAGAGACTCTCAACAACCATTGGAGCCCGAATCTTCTGCAGCCCCTCCTCGTCACCCCCCGCTTCATCGAACTGGTTCTGCGGGGCCCAGGTTCAGCCGTTCTGGGCGTTTAATCAAACCTAAAATGCGGGACTAGTGATGGACCTTACTGGGTGTTCTGGGGGGGCGTGTGTGGTGGACCACTAGGGGGCTCTACTCACACCCAGTGGACCCAAGGTGTTAAGGATGCTTTTATTGTGAAAGGTCCAGAGGACCGGATGTTATGTTGGTATATAAGGCGGTGTTGGGTGGTTTTCCCGCCAGTTGAAAGTAGGAGTGAATAAAGTGAAGATCTGCATCCCGTCTCCCGTGTCGTCTCTTCACCACCTCCTACAAGTTCAACATTTCTTTTCACTGCTATGCCGACGACACACAGCTTTACATCAGGACTGGAACATCATCATCATCCCTATCTCCGTCTTCACTCACTGTTCTCTCTGCCTGCCTGGAGGAAATAAAGGCATGGATGAATCAGAACTTTCTTCAATTAAACTGCTCGAAGACTGAGGCCATATTGATTGGCACCCCTCACCAGATACAAACATCAACTTTAACAACAATCTCCTTCTCTGGTCAAGACATCCCCCTCTCCACCTCTGTTACAAATCTTGGAATAAAAATGGACTCTCATCTTACATTTGAAAATCACATTAAGCATCTGTTTAAAACCTGCTTCTTCCATCTTCGAAACATCTCCAGACTTCGCCCATCTCTGACTTTTCCTGATGCTGAGAAACTCGTCCATGCCTTTGTCTCCTCCAGGCTCGACTACTGCAACTCCCTGTTTATTGGTATCCCTGGCAAAAACCTTCAGAAACTTCAATACATTCAAAACAGTGCAGCAAGGATTCTGTTGAGAGTTCGTAAATTTGAACATATTACACCCATTCTCCATAACCTCCATTGGCTTCCTGTCACCTACAGAATTCAGTACAAAACTGCTCTCATTACCCATCAATGCTTGCACGGCACTTCACCTGACTATCTAAAGGACATTCTTGCACCATATTCATCCACCCGGTCTCTACGATCACAGAACAGTAATTTCCTTCATATTCCTCGGACCAAATTGAGGACCATGGGAGACCGAGCATTCTGTGTGGCTGCCCCCCGCCTGTGGAACTCCCTCCCTGACGACCTGAGAGCTCCACAGTCACTGGTTGACTTTAAAAGCAGCATAAAGACTTTTCTTTTTAAGCAAGCCTATTCTGCCTCCACATGATTTTATCTTTGATCTTAGCTGATATCATTATTGATTTTACTTGATTTTATCACTTGCTTTATTTTATTTATTTTTTAAGCAAGCCTAATCTGCATCCACATGATTTTATCTTTGATCTTAGTCAATATTATTATTGATTTTATTTGATTTTATCACTTGTTTTATTTTGATCTTTGCTTTGTTACACTTTGTAGCACTTTGAGATTTTTAGTAATGAAAAGTGCATTATAAATTGAATTCATTATTATTATTATTATTATTACCATGAGTTTTTAAAACCACCAGATCATGATAAAGTGATTTCTTACCACACACCTCAACAGCAGAAGCACAATCAGAGCTCTGACAAACTTTTCTGAAAGGCCACACCTGCTCCTTCATTTGCTTGCCTTTCAATCAGTAATGGAGAGCACCAACAGGTGCCACTGGTTACATCAAGAACATAAAAATACAATAAATTAATTCATTTATTTGTAAATTATTTTGAGAATTGTGAAAAGTCTCTCCATTCTGTCTCTACTTACATTTGTTCTTCTCTTTGCTGCTTCATCTCTTCTGCTGAACTAAAATAAATCATCCCCTCTGTCCTGCTGCCTCTTTCTTCCCCGTCTCCGTTCCTCAGCCCTGACTCACCCGCTGCTGCACTTGGACCTGGAGTGTCCTCAATGATGGAGACAGTTAGGACAGGAGGTGCAGTGGAAGGTCTGTCCTAAAACCTCGTCCATGAGGACAAACCAGGACCAAGTCACAGCAGCAGCTTCCCATTAACTCCTTGACCCGCCTGGATATTTACAGTCCTGAACAGAGGAAACATCACAGTTGGCAAAAAGAGCAACAAACATAAAAATAAAAAAAACTTGACATGTATTAACAGCTGCACGTACAAATTATATTCTTCATTACACATGCACATACTTTGTATTTATTTTTTTAGATTATCCTATATCTTTTTTGCCTGCAGAGGAGTTACCTTGTCATGCAGGCCCCATCTTCTCCAAAATGATCCTAATAACAGCAACATAAAATGAATGAAGAGGGGAAACATGGAAAATAATGTCTTAGAAAAACTGTAGTTTCCACCGCACAACACAAGAAGAGCTGTACAGTACTTCATTAAGATCACAGGTTCTGTACAGTATGAAGGTTAATGAAACTGTACTCAGTCAGAAGCATAAGATGAATAAATTGATTCAGTCGTGTACCTCCATAACACAGCTGCAGATTTGTTTTGCACTCGTGAAAAGGTGGCTGTTTTCAATCTGAAGCTTAATAAAAGCTTAATTATTAACTCATAGGTCTAATTAAGAGCTGGTCACTTTCCTCAGCAGGGATAAACACTCCTACTTTGCGTTTTGTAGCCATTATCTTCTCATTTGTACAGGTTAAATACGTGAAAACATAAGCGGCCATAATCGTGCATAAATGTTTTCTGAATGAACAAGTGTGGACGGTTTAATAATAAAAGCTTAATAAAAGCTTCAGTCTACTCCTTGCTCCCTTAAAAAATAAAAAATAAAAAGTAAAATTAGCTTAGCGGCGAAAATATTATGGGACCCATTGTACGAGCTTATCTCCGACAAAAAATAATACAAAAAAATGTCTACGCAAATGACAAAAGCCTATCATCTGCTTAAAATCATAACCGCTTTAGGCTTTTAATTTTTTAATCCCACATTTTAACATAACTTACTTTTAAAAATGTATTCCGTCGCTTCGTCCGCCATAACATCATCCAAAATTTTCCCTCAATACGCACGCGCAGTGTAAACGCAATGCATTTTGGGAAAGCCTCGGTCTTGAAGGATACCAAGTACACCAGTACACCTGCTGCAGCGGGACTGAGGGACGCTTTTTTGTCACGGACCACATCCGGCGCTGACAGGATATGGTCTGTTAGCAGCCCGTAAATAAGTTTTTTTCGTTTTTACTGATAGATAATTAGTTATTAGCGATACTGCATTTTAAATAAAAATAATGCAAATCCGCTTATGAATTATAAAAGTTAGTCAATCCGCTGTAAAGCTAACAAATTGTTTAGGTACGCTATAAGCGGATTAGCGCATTAGCGCTCCCTAGCGGTCTGGCGCCCACCTTTGAAAATCTCCACTAGATAATTACTAGAATAAATATTTCATAATAATGGTGTGGAGAGGATGGCTGTAAGGGAAGAAGGGAGGCCATCACAAAAAAAAAGAAAATTATTGTTTTTAAATCATCCAGGGGGCCATAAATAATGAGTTTGCGAGCCGGATCTGGCCCGCGGGCCGCCACATTGACATATGTGTCTTAAAGAATAAAAAAAGACTATGTCATAGCAACATGTGTAATAAAATACAAAACTGCATGATGGTACCAAAAGTCTCTACTTGATACTTTGACCACTGCTTGCTCTGCCATGTGATCCTACACATTACAGTGTAAAACTGCTGCAAGTAAAAAAAAAAAACTATTACACTTAAGAAACAAAGTGCAAATCATATCCATCAAACAAAGTATGGGTCAGTCAAAGAGCTCTGCATATTCTTGTTATTTGAGGGTTCTGGCACAAAAAGTGCAAATCTGTTTTTTTGGAAGACAAATTTTGGTAAATAATAATAATAATAATAATAAATTGTGACAGCATAATGAAAAACAAAAGAAATATCCATCCATCCATAATCTTTACCCGGTTAAGACTGGGGATTGGCCAATCTCTAAGTATTTGAAAAATTGGCACCAGTAAAACAGTGCAACCCAATGTTATTGGTCCATGCCGTTAGAAAAAAGGGAAAATATATAACAAGACAAAAGTTAAAACAAATGTGGGAGTGTGCGACGTGCATTGTTTTAAGTGGAAAAAACATAGGTGCCAGTACCCTCCCTAATGTCATAATAATATGCATACCTGCAAACTCAGAAGGGATGAAAAAGGTGACAAACGTTGCGCCTACCCCCCTCCCCCCGAAAGATTTTGTAATTTTTTAACATGCTTCAGGTAAAAGTCATTTACTAACCTGATTTAATGAGAACATAAATAGGAAAGATTGTGTCAACCAAAAAATCAACAACCAACAACAGCAGCAAGTCAAATACAGCAGAACATTTAGCTAACAATGCGCTGCTCCGAGTCAACAGATGCATTTAAAAACTTAAGACTTATCTCTTCAGACAGGCTTTTGGTTAATTTTGTACATTGATTTTAGAGTTTGTTATGTTTTACCTTTTTGTATAGTACTTCTGTGATTTTATGATTTTATTTTTCCTTTTGTAAAGCATTATGTGATTCTCATGTCTGTGAAATGTGCTATATAAATAAAACTTACTTACTTACTTACTAACTAACAGTAAAAACTAATTTCTTAAATATGCTGGTGAAGATGTTTTGCCAGAAATTTTGAATAAAGTAGATGCCATTTCCTGCATTCTGGTGTATAGTAACAAGTTGTTAAACATCTCTGTTTACCTACATGTAAACATGATTCACTAACTATTTTAGAGACATCTAACAAAATAAAGTCAGGTCCTGTGGACAGATTAAAAAATTGTTTAAATTATTATTGATCATGAATCAGGATATTTTAGAGACACCTCATTCAACTAGTTCATATAGACATCATCCTGTTTTTAAACTCACTCCTGTGGCTAAGATAATTAAATTCTTATATATACAATATACAATGTTGAAGATGTGGTTGATGTAAACTTTTATCCTGCTATAAAAGTCTGTGAATACTATAATGAAGAACAGTTTAATGACATCAATATAACAAATGGAAATCTCTCTATTATTCACATCAATAGTAGAAGTATAAATGCAAATATATCCAAAATAACAGATTATTTAAAACAGTTAAACAGAACTTTTACATTAATAGCACTGTCAGAGACATGGCTTAATGATGAAAACAAAAATAATGTTCACATCGAAGGATATGAATTATATCATTTAAACAGAAACAATAAAAAAGGTGGTGGAGTAGCTCTATTTGTCAAAAATGAAATAAAGTGTAGAATAATTAATGAAATGTCAATAATTGTTGACAATCTTATGGAAATAATAACAATAGAAATATTAAACGAAAATGCTAAAAACATATCCATAAGTTGTGTATATCGATCACCAGGATCAAATATAGAAATATTCACCGATAAAATCATACAACTATTGGAAAAGAGTTTAAATAAAAAAGTTTTCTTGTGTGGAGACTTTAATATTGACCTGGGAAATAAAACAGATTCAAATAACATCAGCACATTTCTAAATTCAATGTATAGTTTAAATCTTTATCCGTTAATATCAAAACCAACAAGAATTACAACTCATAGTGCTACGATAATTGACAACATTTTCACAAATATAACAAATGGGGATATGACAGGTGGTATCTTAACAACTGATTTAAGTGATCATTTACCAGTTTTCACTATCTACAGAAATGATCAAAACATTACAAAAGAAGTTACAATTAAGAAAAAAATAATAAACACATCAAAAAAAGCTATGGATCAATTAAAAGATGATTTACAGAAGCAAAACTGGAAGGACGTGTATATTGATGATGTTAACAGATCATATGATGAATTTATGAATATTTTAGAAGCTCTGTATGAAAAGAATTGTGTGCAAAGAAATCGTAGAAAAAGAAATATTGTCGACCAACCTTGGATGACTAAAGGGTTGAGAAATGCTTGTAAAAAAATTACTTGTATTCATGTTTCTTAAAAACGAGAACACAACAAGCTGAAGAAAAATATAAAAAATATAAAAATAAATTGGTAATGATTATAAGAAAATGCAAGAAAGAATACTATAGTGATTTATTAAACAAGAGTAATGGTGACACTAAAACAACATGGCGAGTTATAAATGATGTTCTAAAAAGTCATAAAGCGAAAACGAACATTGCAAAATATTTTGTGAAAGATGACAAAGAAATACATGATGAGAATGATATCGTAAATGAATTTAATCAATATTTTGTAAATATTGGATCAAGCCTTGCAGCTAAAATACCAAAAGTAGATAATAATGTGTGTCATTCAATTAAAAGCTGCACCAACAGTATTTTTCTTAATGGAACTAACAAAGAGGAAATTATGAAAATGGTAAAAAATCTCTCAGACAAGAGATCAAAAGACTGGGTGGACATGGATATGATGTTCGTAAAAGAAATAATGAGTTATGTTATTGAACCGTTTACATATATATGCAATTTATCTTTTTCAACAGGAATATTTCCAGATAACATGAAAGTAGCAAAGGTAATTCCTCTTTTTAAAAATGGTGATAAATGTGTATTCAATAATTATAGGCCAATATCCTTGTTACCACAGTTCTCAAAAATTCTAGAAAAACTATTTGTGACCAGATTGGATCAATTTATTGATAAACAAAATATTTTAAGTAGCAGTCAGTATGGGTTTAGAGGAAAAAACTCTACATCAATGGCTCTCATGGATTTAATGGAACAAATAACTAATGCTGTCGATCATAAACAGTACTGTGTTAGTGTTTTTGTTGATCTAAAAAAAGCATTTGATACCATTGACCACACCATTCTCCTTGAAAAACTAAATAAATATGGTATTAGAGGACCAGCATTACAGTGGGTATCTAGCTATTTGAAAGATAGGAAACAGTTTGTGCAAATAAATGATGTTAGATCTGACCTCCGTGATATCACTTGTGGAGTTCCTCAGGGCTCTGTGCTTGGACCAAAGTTATTTATTTTATATGTGAATGACTTGGTAAATGTGTCAGGACTTCTTAAATGTGTTCTTTTTGCCGATGACACCACATTTTTCTGTTCGGGTAAAGACATAAAACAGATTTTGGATATGATGAAAACAGAATTTATAAAAATACAAACTTGGTTCAAAATAAACAAATTATCTTTGAATTTAGATAAAACTAATTACATGATATTCAGTAACAAAAAGAGAATTGTTGACGATCCATTTGAAATTGAAGATGTTGTGATCTGTAAAGTGAGTGAAGTGAAGTTTCTGGGTGTTATCATTGATGACAAACTGACATGGAAACATCATGTAAATTCCATTAAAACAAAAATAGCTAGATCAATTGCAGTACTGTATAAAGTCAGGGATTTTTTAATTGATAAAGCTCTGTATATGTTGTATAACACAATCATTGTTCCACGTTTAATCTATTGTATTGAGGTTTGGGGAAAAGCATGCAAAACAATTACAAAGCCTGTTTTTATTTTACAAAAGAGAGCTGTAAGAGTAATCACCAGAAAACATTTCAGTCACCCATCAAACACCTTGTTTCTTCAGCTAAATTTATTGAAATTCCAGGAATTGGTAGAATATAGTATTTTATCAGTTATGTATAGGGCTCATAATAACACATTACCNGTGCTTAGTATAAGTTATTGGAAGGCTGCTACTTGCAGCCAAAAGTATCTTTAACCAAAAATGTCATACCATGCTCTCTCCATGTGGCTAAAATCACAAATGTATGCTCCGTAAACCTCAAAAACACTGTACCATGCTCAGTTGGTGCTTCACTTATTAGACGCAAGACAAAACTCACTTGACTTATATGGAAATAATGCGTTTAAACCAGTGCTTTAAGTGGAAAAAAATAAGTGCCGGTACCCTCCCTAATGTCATAATAATATGCACACCTGCAAACTCAGAAGGGATGAAAAAGGTGACAAACGTTGCGCCAACCCCCCCCCCCCGAAAGATTTTGTAATTTTTTAACATGCTTCAGGTAAAAGTCATTTACTAACCTGATTTAATGAGAACATAAATAGGAAAGATTGTGTCAACCAAAAAATCAACAACCAACAACAGCAAGTCAAATACAGCAGAACATTTTGCTAACAATGCGCTGCTCCGAGTCAACAGATGCATTTAAAAACTTAAGACTTATCTCTTCAGACAGGCTTTTGGTTAATTTTGTACATTGATTTTAGAGTTTGTTATGTTTTACCTTTTTGTATAGTACTTCTGTGATTTTATGATTTTATTTTTCCTTTTGTAAAGCACTATGTGACTCTCATGTCTGTGAAATGTGCTATATAAATAAAACTTACTTACTAACAGTAAAAACTCATTTCTTAAATATGCTGGTGAAGATGTTTTGCCAGAAATTTTGAATAAAGTAGATGCCATTTCCTGCATTCTTGTGTATTTTAACAAGTTGTTAAACATCTATGTTTACCTACATGTAAACATGATTCACTAACTATTTTAGAGACATCTAACAAAATAAAGTCAGGTCCTGTGGACAGATTAAAAAATTGTTTAAATTATTATTGATCATGAATCAGGATATTTTAGAGACACCTCATTCAACTAGTTCATATAGACATCATCCTGTTTTTAAACTCACTCCTGTGGCTAAGATAATTAAATTAATGTGACACTTTATCACAGTGGCTTTAGAGGTGCAACTGACTTTTATTTTGTTAATTTTTATTTAGTTTTATTTGTAACACAACATGCCATTTTACTAAACAATGGTTACACTCAATTGCATGTATAAAAATATTAACTTTACCCAATGAACAAGTGACATTTTAATAACCACCAACAGTGAATTTAGGAGGGGCTTTTTCTGATTTAGTGATAGATGTGGTTTAATGTAGAGACTTCCCTGCTGTTCTTTCATACACACCGTGATGAAGTTAGTTTACGACTCCGTCATGTTTTCATCAGAGGGGTTCTCTCGTGTCGTCAATTTCAAAACTGCTTGTTGCTGTTTTTTTTTTTTTAGCTCTGTGAAGTTTCAAGAGCTCCCACACGTTGGAGGAATTGGGTCGAACAGTTTTTTTCTGCGTCGTTCATTTGTAAAATTTACTTAATCTTCTTTGAAAACACCGCCTGTACTTGCTCCCTCTCGCTCTGTCGCGCTGTAGTTTTTTTTTTTTTTTTACAGATGCTGTCGTCTCCTCCCCCTGTCTATCCTGAGGTTGTGATTGGCCAAAATGACGCGCTCCACCAAATATGTTTTATTGTCGACAGATGCATAGCTGTTTCTTGAAATCCAGTCGGGGGAAATGATGCATTCTAATCTGCCACGGGTCTTTCAAGTGGAGAAGACGAAAATAAGTTCCGGAACGCACCTTACTCTTAAAAAAAGTCCCGGTACTCTCAGGGTTAAATTTTAGAAGTGGCGGAACTGGGTTCCGGTGAGTTCCGGCCCACTTAAAGCAGTGGTTTAAACATAAATATATAAACTAAACACCATCTGAAGAAGTGGTGGCAAACATCACAAATGACAGCCCTGCACTTTGAGACTGAAACACATTTTATAAAGTCAGGTTTCTTACACATTTGCTTATTTTCTGTGAATATTACATTAATGTGTAAAACAACACTCATATTTTATTAAGAATCAAGGCACTAACACAAATATTAACCAGTATGGCTTTCAGTCTTAGTCTACTGTATATTGCAAAAAAAAAGGGAAGGATGTTAGACTGTGTAAACACAAAGCTTTACAAAAATGAGAAAGAAAAATGACTGCATTGAGTTGAGATGACCTCACCTATTCATAACCTTTAAACAAAAACTTCCTTTACAGAAAAAAGGGGAAAAAAAGGACAGTAGTGATAGTTACAGAACGGCAAATGAACAAAGTTGCCGGTACATATTGTTACATTCAGATAAATCAAATAAAGACAGAAGGCCTGACCTTGATTGAATCAAAAATATCCAATAGTTTAACAACTGTTTTGTTCATTGAGCTCAAAGTGCTTTTTTCTTTCTTGTTACCAAATGTGTCAGCAGCATTTAAAATGTGGCCTTCTTTCCTCTGCACATTCCAATGCCATTATGTTACATTGTTGCTGAATAAAAGGCCGTATTATGTTCCAGCCACCCCCTTCAAGTAAAAGGACAGAAGTGGACCCAGTTTTTATCTGCTGAACGAATCAATCAGGATTATGTCAGCTGAAAAGAATCACAGACAGCAGTCGCCGGGTTTCTGTGTCTGAGTGTGTGTCAGTGTGTACAGTAGGTTCCTGTCTATGTGTGAATAAAGACGAACAGAGGAAAGCACTTGTTGTTTGGGAACACACCCATTCTGGTGACAGAGACATCATTTGGGACTCTAAAAGGCAAAAGGATTTTATTTTCTATTTATGTATTTACTCCCACCCTGCTCAGCTCTCCCCTTTCTCCTCCGCGATGGGAGAATTGGGAGAGCACTAATTATCATTTCAGCAGAAATGATTAGTAGATCAAACAGGGATCGAATGCCATTTCCTTCCATTAATGCAGGGGGTTTAGAGTGCCTGTCATGGCTTGGCTCGTCCTCAGGCTGTGGACCGGAAGGGGGGAAAAAACACCAGGGGATATGGGTGGTAAAGTGAGGAAGAACAGAAGAGAAGAGGGTTAAGAAGAAAGGAACGAGGGAGGGACAGAGCAGGACAGAGGTTTGTCTACCAGGCTGGACAAGAGCGATTCACTTACTCCAGCCATTTTGAAATGAAATTATGTGTAAATGTTATAAAGTAAATAAGAACTTACCTGTTGCAAATAGCTCTTTGATCAACTTCAGAGACATAGAGCTTATTTATAAGTTCTTACAAGCATATGACTTGTTTGAATGTAGGCAAAAGCTCCAATCTAAAAAAAAAATCTAGTGGTTTACCATTGTGTTTATCTCACATCGTCATCAATTTCTCATCATATGGATATTGTGGCAGAAACATAGGATTCCTGACAAATTTCACCTTAGGCTGCATGAGTGTTCCCTGTTGCTGCTGCTCTCTGTGCTCGCAAAAAGCCACTTAATTCAGTGTAAATAGCTGCGTATCATAAAGGTCTTTGAAAGTGAGTTTGCATGAACTGCTGTGAAACATTGCAGATTAGAGATGTTTGAAGACGACAGCCATGCACGGTGGCCCCGGCTTCACACAATCTAGCAATTAACTCTGTTAGTCGTGTCCGATAGAAACTTTTTCTTCAAATTAAGCTTGTTCAGAGAGCTATCTAAAACTGGTAAAATAAATTATTTGTGCAACCTGGCCAAAACATCAAAGTTCATGCTCAATAATCCACGTAAAAAAATAAAACAAAGTTCAGTCAGTTCATCTGGACATTTTTTTTTTTTTTTGGAGATGTTTCTTCCTTCATCCAAAGGACTTCATCAGTCCGAGGAGCCACAACAAACTCAGTCCCACAAGAAGCACACTTCCATAGTGGACCAACTAGGTTGCTGGTGATAAGATGGTTTCTGTGGCCCGCCCTCGCCTCCGTCAACTCCTCTGAGGCAGCCATAGCCAAAGTGGTTCAAAACATCAAAGTGCATGCTCAATAATCCAAGAAAAAATCCAAAAGTTGAGTCAGGTCATCTCCATTCCTTTTTTTGTTGAGAAGTTTCATCTTTGTAAAGTTTGCAGATGATACAGCGGTGGTGGGATGCATCACAAACAATGATGAGTCCAGCTACAGACAGGAGGTGGAACACCTGGAGAGCTGGTGCAAAGAGAATAATCTTCACATGAATGTGAAGAAGACAAAGGAGATGATTGTGGACTTCAGAAGGAACAAACACACCCACACCCCACTGAACATAGGTGGGTCTGCAGTGGAAGTGGTCTCCAGCTACAAATACTTGGGTGTACACATGAATGATAACCTCAGCTGGAGCAACAACACCACCAGCCTGATCAAGAAAGGTCATCAGAGACTCTACTTCCTCAGACGGCTGAGACGTGCTGGTCTGAGCAGCCCAGTCCTCACCTCCTTCTACAGGTGTGCAGTGGAGAGCATCCTGTGCTCCAGCATCAACGTGTGGCATGGAGGCTGCACAGTTGAAGAGAGGAAAGCTCTACAGAGAGTGGTGAAGGCTGCACAGAAGTCTGTTGGAGTCAGTCTCCCCACCATCACAGACATTTACACCTCCAGATGCAAGAAGAAAGCCACCTGATGGCAGTAGTGCAACAATGATGGATGCAAGCTGCCGTTAAAAACCAAAGAAGAAGAAGAAGAAGAAAGCCACCTGCATCATGAAAGACCCTACTCACCCAGCACACACACTTTTTGCCCCACTCCCCTCAGGTAGGAGGTTGAGGAGCATCAAATGTAGAACCACTAGACTGAGGAACAGCTTCTACCCTGAGGCTGTTAGACTCATGAATAAATAAATAATAAGACTAATCACTGTGAAATATCACATCATGTTGATGCTGATCTGTTTTCTTGTTGCTGTGTTCATCTGTGACCATCTGCTCATACAGACTCATGTTCGTGCTGCTGTTTGTAATGATGTTTTTCTATTACATTAGCTGTGTTTCCATCCATTTTCATTTCGATTTTTGAGCTAATTTTTGAAATCTTGCAAATATGTAAATACAAATTAATGCGAAGCAGAAGTGTTTCCATCTGCTGGCTTGAAGCGCATCTACCAAGCCACGCACAGCGTCATTACGTCAGACGTCAGCGTCATTACGTCAGACGTCAGCACTGCGCATGTCTACAGTAAACAGGAAGTAGCAGTTGAAAACAGAACCTGGCCACACATCTCGTCAAAATGGAGAGAATATTTCAGGTACGTGTTGCTATCGGTCGAGTTGTATTTATTCTGTCATACAAACTAGTTTTAGCGATGTTACATGTTGTCCGGAGCGGAAACAGCTGATCAGTCACGTGACGTGAATGTTCGCTTCGGCAGCACGAGTCGGCAAATGTGTTTCCATCTGTCGCTGTGCGCATCTGCTCATTTTCGAACATCCCAAAAACCACCTCAAGCGAGCGTATAAACTTTTTGGCGAACTTGAGAAAGTAAATACGGATTTTGCCGTTTCCATTAAGCTTTTCTGCTGCGATACTTCAAAATGCGCACCTAGAAACCTTGATGGAAACACGGCTAATGGTGCTTAGTGTATTACTAGTTGATGTTTTTCTTAGTTCATTTCTTAGATGTTATTACTGTTCTTCTTTTACATTTTATTGTTGGATGTAACTGGGACCCTGTGTACATAATCTCGTTTCATCACATGTACCACATGTGGTGCAAATGACAATAAAGTTACTCTGACTCTGACTTTCATCTAAAGGACTTCATCAATTTTTGTTGAGATATTTTGTCCTTCATCCAAAGGACTTCATCAGTTTTTGTTGAGATATTTCGTCCTTCATCCAAAGTACTTCATTTATTTTTGTTGAGATATTTTGTCCTGCATCCAAAGGACGTCATCAATTTTTGTTGAGATATTTTGTCCTTCATCCAAAGGACTTCATCAGTTTTTGTTGAGACATTTCGTCCTTCATCCAAAGTACTTCATTTATTTTTGTTGAGATGTTTTGTACTTAATCCGAAGGAATTCATCCATTTTTGTTGAGACGTTTCATCCTTCATCCAAAGACGTTTTCTTCAAAACGATGACCTCATTTAAAGACCATATTAATGTTTATGTGTAAGATGAGGACCGAAGAATTGCTGTTTTAATAAGAAAACATAAACCCATTAATGTTGTGTTTGTGTTGACTCTCATGATATAAAGCTAAAACGGTGTACTTCTTTAAACAGAGGCTGTTGAAACAATGGCTGACTTTAATTTTAATCACAATCACGTCCTGTACTCCAAAAAAAACTTGACCTAATTTATTCTCTAAGTTCTTTTTTTTGTTTTGCAAAATAAAATTTAAAAAAACTGAGAATCTGAAGGAAGCATTACAAAACCAGCACCTTACAAAGCTCCGTGTTTCCATTAAGGGATCAAAGAGATTTGGGGTAAATATCTGAAAGATTAGAGAGAAACAGTGAAGCAAAGGGGCATGGGGGGTGGTGGGGGGGGGGGACGCCTGAGCTTGTGATTGTGTCTGCACGTCAGATGAGGGAAATGTCAAAGAGAATGTGAGAGATGACCTCTGCGTTCATCGCCCATTAATGACCCTGCAGCTCCCAGCTTCATTTTCGCTCTCATCCAAAACATTAAAAAAAAACATTTCCTCCTGTCTTCAGCAGTCATTTCCCCCCGCATTGTATTTATGTATTGGGAAGAAGAAAAAAAAAAGGTAATAGATCAAGCACATTCCATTATTCTCTTATAAGATCATTAGCAAATATAATTAGATATGAAAGAAAGTAATTTGGAGAGAAGAGGAGAGAAAAGTGCTATCAGGCAGAGAAGACAGATTGTAGCATCAGAGTGTTTGGGCTTAAATTGCTCAGCGGAGGTATTATCAAGCCGGCAATCTTTTAGCCTCAGAAATAGTTTTGGAGACAGACAGCGAAAGATAGAAGGAGGCCACTAACATCGACTTCATTGTTTTCCGCCTACTACAATCATTCTTTATTTATTTTTTATTTTTTTGCATTTTGCTCCCTTTCCCTCATTTTTTATTTTTATATATTTTTTTAACTTCTTCTCTCTGATTCTTTCCATCCTGTCGTAAGCAACGCCTCTCAGTCGACCCCGAGAGTTTGCAGCAAAACAAAAGCGAGTTTATAAAAAGAAAACAAGCTGCCACGGAGTCATCACACACACGAAAACACACACGCAGGCAAAAGGGAAACAGGTAACCTTTTCTACTCACTTCTCGCACGCACCGATTCGGCTTTTGTATTATTTTGGCAGCTTTAAAAAGCACAAGCAACACACAAATTGCGTTTTGCCTTGGAAGTTGCTTTTTGAGGAACCTTTTCTTGTCTTTTTGCGTTTGCACATGGCAGCCCCCCCTCCTCCAACACACACACACACACACACACACACACAAGTTTTGTCACTTTTTCTTGCACCTTAACACCGTACCCTGTTTGTCTAATAAGGATCTGAGCCGAAAGCAGACGGTGAGCACAATAATCCTGCTGCGTTTCACCACAAATTTGCTTTTCTTTCTTTCTTTTTTTTCTTCTTTACCCCTTCTTCTTCTTTAGTATTGCTTTGAGGAATCAGGGAGGAAAGAGGGAGGAGGATGGGTGGCAGTATGGATGTGGATTTTTCTAGTCTTTTGTGTGAATCACAGGGAATGGTAACTATAAACATCCTGTATTCATTAAAACCATCTAAAAATATAGTTTTTGGAGGGGGGGCGCTGAGAGCTGCGCTCACTTCCTCGCCACTCTTTCTCGGTGTATACAAGCAGTGCTGTGGTATGCTCTTATTTACATATTTATAAATACTGGGCTGTACAATGAGACGAGACAGTGCCAAGAACAACAGTGTTTGCTCGTGTTGGGCCCGGATGCCTGCGAGCAGGAACAAAGCAGCCTCAGCCACCTCCAGTGGCATGGAGAGGGTTCACACAGGTCTCTCTCCTCTGCAAACTCCTCATATCTGCGTGCAGATACGGAGAGACGAGGCAACTTGGAGTCCTGATGTTTTTCCTGAAAACTGAAATCATGTCTGATCACTGTGTCAAATCCTGTCCCTCAGCTGTAGCTCAGATAAGAGAAGGTCATGTTTTGTTTTTTGGTGCAACTCATTTCTCACTTTCATATACATTTTTCCCACGATAGATTACCCTTAAAAAAAATTAGGAAAAAATATTGTACTTTCCACCGTAAACATTGCACCGTCCTATAAGTCGCATCATTTGAACATATTACACCCATTCTCCATAACCTCCATTGGCTTCCTGTCTCCTACAGAATTCAGTACAAAACTGCTCTCATCACACACCAATGCTTACATGGAACTCCACCTGACCAGTGCTGGGCAGCACTAACCCAAAAATTAGTTCCACTATTTCTAAAGCACTAATTAATTTATTTAGGTCCACAATTTCAAAAGCACTAATGTCTTATGAAAATTAGGGGAAGCTAATTCTAAACCGCTAATTCTAAAATAAAACACCATCAGACAAGAAGCAAGTTTTAAGTTGTTTGTATTGTACTATAGACTTAGGAAGGTATTTATAATAATATTGTTTGTAATAATAATCATTTTCTTTGAGTATAACCAATAGACAGGAAGGTATTTATAATAATATTGTTTGTAAAAATAATCATTTTCTTTGACTATAACCAATAGACAAAAAATACACACAACAAAACAGACCCTGATTACACCCAAGAGTTCTTTTTTTTCTATTTTAAATCGGTTCTTGAATCCCGGATGATTAAAGGTCCATCAATCAATAATCTGGTAGTTTGTAGTTCATGATCCAGGGTAATATGTCCAGAAAAAAACAAATAGTTTGGTGCAATTTAAGTCCTACCGCACAGCTGTGGTGGTCCGGTAGCTTGCCAATGCCATCCTGGGTGGGAACAGGGGGTGAAAAAAAACCTGACCTAAACAAGGTCATAAACAAAACAAAAAATAGCATTACTTTATACACAGGACTAAACTGTTATCAAAATTTCTATAGGCAGTCAACAGATTTAATGAAAAGTAACTAAAATGATCCTAAGAGGATGAAATTACAAAAATCAAAGGATTTATTTAATACTTTACGTAGATATATTCTATTCGGCCACGAAATTAACAAAAAAGAGAATGATCTTTAATCCCTAACACACCACTTTTAAATCTCAAATACACGGGCGTCTCGCCACCGCATTTATACATAAAAAGCAACCCAAATACATAAACTAACGACTCACCGTCGCGTGGTGTACACAGAAGACACAATAAAATCATCCGGCCACGTTAATTTGGCTTGAAACATCGGGGTTGTCTGCGGATTTATCCAAGTACCCAGCACAACCAGCTAGCCACAGAACTAGCCCTCGAGTTCACGACTGACCCGGAAGTTGTCATCAACATGGAATAGTCCATTTTTAGTAGGGGGATAAAGAAATCGACCGTTTTTTTATTGCGTATTTAATGATCGTTTTCATCGTAACTATAATTATTTTTATGTTAAATGTACATTAACAAGCAGGATCAATGTTAGTGATGTAGGTGACTGCACGGGGCGAGGCGGGGCCGGGGCCACTGCTGAAATGGGACCCCCAGGCATTTACCTACATGGTAGAGCCGAGTCTGTTCTCAGCTCTGCCCCCCTCACCCTCACACCCTTCCTCCTTTCTGCTGTTTACGGTGGGGAAAAATATAAAACAAGCAGCATAAGAGCTTGTAAATAAGTTTATTGGTTTTTACTGATAGATAATTAGTTATTAGCGGTACTGCATTTTAAATAAAAATAGCACAAATCCGCTTATGAATTATAAAAGTTAGTCAATTCACAAAAACGCTGACAAAAAGTTTAGGTCCACTGTAAGCGGAATAGCGCTTTAGCGCTCCCTAGCGTTCATCCGCCCACCTTTGCACCTGACTATCTAAAGGACATTCTTGCACCATATTCATCCACCCGGTCTCTACGATCACAGAACAGTAATCTACTTCACATTCCACGAACCAGATTAAGGACCATGGGAGACCGGGCATTCTGTGTGGCTGCCCCCCGCCTATGGAACTCCCTCCCTGACTACCTGAGAGCTCCACAGTCACTGATTGACTTCAAAAACGGCTTGAAGACTTTTCTTTTTAAAGTGCGACTAAACCCAAAATTAACTTTTTTTAGCTGATAAACTCCCTAGAATGTGTTTAAAATGTTATCTAGCACTATGGCTGTGTTTATTCTCACATAATTGTGCATATCTGTGTAAATTGGCAATATTTGGTCTAAAAATGTGTTTACGGTAGTTCTATGGGTTGAACTGGTGGATTACACCTTAATTTTCTTATTTGTGCAAACGCTCATGTGTGACATGTCTGCTCATGTGTGATGTCACACAGGTGGTTCAAGCAGAGCCAATCCCCTGCAGAGATGAGAAGTGCATACCTTATATGGAAGTGCTGCATTTCACTCCTGACAAGCGGTTTTATTTTTATTTTCATTTTCATTGTTTTAGGCCTTTGGTTTTGGATGGAATGGGTGGAATAGATAAATACATCTACATGTTTATTCTTTGTTGTTGCTTGGTGTATGTTGTTGGCTAGAGGTTTAATTTGTTTTAGGTTGTTGCAGGTGGAGGCGTGAACAAAAGCACAACTCTACCTCCACCCTTCCTTGTCTCTCGACACGCCCATTTTCAGGGAGATTTTGGAAGGAGGAGTTACTGTCTCAACCTGGGTTTAGTCTCACTTTAAGCAAGCCTATTCTGCCTCCACATGATTTTATCTTTGATCTTGGTTGATATTATTATTGATTTTACTTGATTTTATCACTTGTTTTATTATTATTATTTTATTTTATTTTATTTTTAAGCAGGCCTATTCTGCCTCCACATGATTCTGTCTTTAATCTTAGTTGATTTTATTATTGATTTTACTTGATTTTATCACTTGTTTTATTTGATTTTTGCTTTGTTGCACTTTGAGATTTTTATTAATGAAAAGTGCGGTATAAATTGAATTCATTATTATTATTATTATTATTATTATTATTATTATTATTATTATTATTATTATTATTATTATTATTATTATTATAATCAATTACTTA
>JBBPBX010060924.1:0-21278 GCA_038048925.1 Garcialebias charrua
GACTTACTTAAACTATAGCTTTTCATTTAATCCAGTCAGAATAAAACAAATTTTCTCCAATCAAAGGTCGTTCAAGAAACTATCTACATCAGGTCAGATACTAATTGTCCATAACCTTTACACAGAACCGCACTTTAAAGGATATGTAACATCTGACCAAAGAGCCAGAGTAAAAATATTAATTCAAGTAAAAAATGAACATTGTTTTCTTAAAATATATATATTAGATTCACTCTTCTACGGTGAATAAAGTCTGTAATAATTCAGTCACACGTGTCCAATATTTAACTAAAGGTTGATGAATTAAAAAAAAAAAAATACAGAGTGAACTGGTATTGTAAGATGTTCTGCTAAAGGATTTTATTAAAAAAAAATATTATGACATAAAATCTCTTGTGAGCAAAGGAATCTTTCACATTCTAAATATCCCAGTATTATCATATCTATTCACAGCTAGCATGATGCAAATGGGCTCAATGACATGCTTGCCTCTACAAAACTCTCCCACAGGGTTCAAATGAAACAGTACAATTTCCCACTCTCCATTCTCCCTCTGAAACGCACCACTCTGCGGCCCTGTGATCTGCAGCAGACTAAATGAGACGCAGCAGCTACAACAGCACCGAGACGCAGTCGGAGTATTCCCCGCGCTCCTTGAATAGATAATGCTTTCCTTCACGTTCCTTTATTCTTTCAAAAAGAATGCATCAGAGGCCAAATATTAATTCTCCCCGTCATATGGAGGAGCTACACAAGCGGCATACTGGGATGGGCTTTTTGAATGATTAAGGGAACACATAAAGGGGCTCCTTGTGGCGCTTTGAACTTTTTGCAGAGTTCTGAGCACTCTCAACTTATTCCCCACTCTGCAGGAGACTTGATGTTAAAAGACAACATTAATGAAAGCTCTGTAACAGGTAGAGACAGAAGGATTAATGCAATCCAAACACAGGAAACCAGCTCATAGGTAAATAAGGAAACACTTTTCCTCACTTTTCTTCTGTCCTCTCTCCATGAATCCTCTTTAAAGAAATGCCAATAGATCTGATCGCCTAATTGTCTATTCCCCCCCTCTCTCCCGAGGTCCATAAAGATGCACACGTGTGTGTGTGTGTGTGTGTGTGTGTGTGAGCAGGGCAGATCACTTCAAGGAATGACATTGACTGGGGAAGTGCTGACTTGCACCACTGTTTGTCTTTTGATGTGAGAGATCAAATCAATGTACACGCCATTCTCCGTGCCATGTGCATGCAGATTAGCATTTGCCCGAAGGTGCGGGCTTGCCCTCAATCATTAACGTTTACGCGTGACTCTCCAAACAAGCAGGATTTACTTTCACTGCATTGATGATGGGTGCAAAAAGCAGCCTAACATTTGGGCTGGAGTAAAGTGTGAGGTTGTCAGAATGAGACTAACACCTACAGGAGCCAGACTCCGGCTGACACTGACATTTTTTAGCTGTGTGAGCGGCGTTATTTGTCACCAGTCTTGTGTGCAACGGTGCCTTCACACGGAAAATGCAATGATGAGATCTCCTGAGAGCTTAAGTCAGATGGATTGAGCGCTCTTGAACGCTGATAAAGGTTGATTTCAGGTTGTACCAACATTATTGTGGCTAAGCTAATGCTGAATAATTATCATATTTTATCCTGTCTAATCCAGAACAATGACACGTTTAACGCTGTGCAGCAGAGGTGACAGACTCAAGGGGCCACATTTGAAAACTTGGCCCTGAGGAGTGAGTCACGGTCAATTTTTATTCATCACTACTAAAAATATAATCTGGTGTATCATTTTTGGACATATTATGCTGATTTGTTTAAATAAATATATAAATGACATATTAAAAGTTGAACAAAATAACCAATTGATTAAAGAAAAAAAATCCAATAATAATACACTTCTTTTTTTTATGCTTAGCATTCTGTTAGCAAGTTTCTTGGGTTGTGGTGGCACAGAGGTTACAGAGGGTGAGCCTGTCATCGGAAGGTTGCCGGTTCAAGTCCCTGGACAGACAGCATTAAAAAAATGTGGGTGAGAAAGGTGGAGCACCCACACCTGCCTCCACCCTCCATTGCCCCACTCTGGACCCTTGAGCAAAGACCTTAACCCCCACCATCTGCTCCCCCAGGTGCCCTACATAGCAGCTCCCTGCTCCACACAGAGGGATGTGGTAGCTCGGTGGTCTGTGGTTGTGTCAGGTAGGACATCCAGTGTAAAAACAACTGCATGTTTGCTGTGGTGAGCCCTGAGGAACGGCGCAGCTGGAAAAAATAAATATATCAAAATTTTTGTGCATTTTTTTCTTCTTCTTGTTTCAGTTCATCAGTTTTTAAAAATCATTCAAAAATGTTTAACAATGGCTGTTAATATTTTTCTTCTTTTGCCTTTTTCCTCTTCAGGGGTTTCCACATTGAGTCATTCATCCTCCTCCATCTCTGTCCTCTGTCCTCACTCTACTACCTCCATGTCCTCTCTGACTCTGTGTCTTTTTGTCTATGTGTCATACATATACTGTGTACATATGCTGGTGAAGATTCTCAGTCGTCCAGGACATGATAAATCAAAAAGGCGTTCAATTCAAGATCAACTGGACTTTATTTGTTACAGAAGACGTTTCGCTTCTCATCCGAGAAGCTTTATCAATTCAATGAACCAGACTGTGTGTGCGTGTGGATGTGCGTGTGACTCCTGTTATAAATCCACACGCACACACAGTCTGGTTCATTGAATTGATAAAGCTTCTCGGATGAGAAGCGAAACGTCTTCTGTTACAAATAAAGTCCAGTTGATCTTGAATTGAACGCCTTTTTGATATACTGTGTACATTAACTTATATGCTGCTGTGCCACTCTTTGCAAATGTCAATGCTAGAACCTTCAGTTTATTTTATAGATATACTTTTTATACTACTATGCAAAAACTCAGGACAGTATTACACTTTTATTATTTCATTTTATGCTTATGTTCATTGGGTGTTTGGTGTTTTAGGGGTGTTTGGTGTTTCAGTGTTGGTGTAAATTTTCATACTTTTATACTACTATGAAAAAACTCAGGACAGTGTTACACTTTTACTATTTTATGCTTATGTTTATTAAATGTTTTAGTGTTTAGTGTTTAGATGGTTACTGTTGCACCGAGGGACTGAGAGAAACACAATTTCAATCCTGTGTATGTCCTGTACATATTGCAGTTCTGACAATAAAGTTGACTTTGTCTTTTTCCTGGCAGCTGCATTTCTAACATGCTTCTACCAGTATACCCACTGTCCCTCCTCTGGACATGTCCTAACCATCTCAGTCTGGTTAACTTTATCTTCCATTAATAAAAGCTGTTAATGTTCTCCATTAAGAAAAACATTAAAAAGAAAAAGAAAATGTAAATTGAAGTGGAACTTACTTTGCTCTGCTGCATATTAAACTTAAGCTGGATATCTGACATTTTATTCTCGGCTGCAAGGTCATCTGTTAGAGAATGATTATTTCTATTGTAATGTTCATGTTTGCTTTTTCATATCAAAATTAGACAGATTGTTTCGGTAAGAAATTCAAACTTCATTCTCTCAGTTTCAGTGTTAGATCGTTGTGTGAAAATTGCTCCAAATTTAATCAAAATAAATTAAGAGACTCAATTCTTGTCCACACAGAAACAAATTTACCAAAATAAGCAGGTATGCCAGGCCTGTTTGTGGCGCTATGTGTCTGCCATGAAAAACACCAAAAAACACTGAACAAGGCCGATCATGTGTTTATGTTTATTAAATTTGTTCTTTTTTTAAAAACAAAATACACAATACAAAACAATCCAATAAATGATAACGTACATATGAATCAGGTCTCTCCTGTAAATGAGTCCTCGAGGCTCAATGAGACTAATCTGTATCAATAAAGGTTGGATGAATTGAAGCTGGCGTGCTGGCTTACGGGGCAGGTTAGAGGTAAGGCTGTGACATTGATGATGATCATCACAAAATGCATGGACGACATTTCAGGTTCTATTTTACGCAGAAAACTTTTGAAAACGCTGAAATTTTGCGCTATCACAAAACACCTTCATATGGACGACACCTCTGTCTGTCATGTATTGTCAAGACTCATCTAATAATAAAATAATTAAAGAAAAATAATTTTTGTGGGGCCCCCAAACAATTGCAAAAGTGGCCAAATCTGGACTGCGGGCCTTGGATTTGACGCTTGCCTTTACATCAAGCAAGAAATACAACACAAATCATATTTACTTTTTATTTATTCATGCACTTTCTTATCAATCCCTCCCAAAAATCTAGTATTGAAATAATTGCATGAAAAAAAAAAAAAAAAAAACGGTTATGGGGTTAAAACTTTAAGAATAAAAGGGCATGAGGATACCGGCAGGGCATTTTTTCTGCATTTGGATTCATCCAGTTTGCCTGTAACTCCATGCTAATGATCAAAGTTGAAGCAGGGGGAGGAGGGGGTGACGTGGTGATTCTCTTGAGTGCAAGTTATGAAGATGAGATGAGGAGAGAAAGACACGTGGAAAAGGGGGAAAGAAGGGAAACTGCTTTGCTGCCCTGCTTTGAACACTTTTACACTTTCCAACAAGCTTTGTTTTTTAATTGGCTGAAATTAATCTTAGGGATGTAAGATGCCTGATTTGCATTCATTAAAACCCAACCAAAAGAAGTCCTGCTTAATTCCAATCAAATTTGCTTAATTATGCATGGCGAGATATTCCCAAATGAGCAGCGGATTTTTGTTAGACCCCCCTCCTTTTTTTGTTTCCTATAGCAAATAAAATGTAATGAAGCTGTCTTTTTGTGTTTTACTGAATGTTGAGGAGTACCTTGAGCCTCGGCTGGAACAATATTACTGCTAAAGTCATTATAAGAATCTGCATTTTTCATTGTTAATTGTGGATGTCAGCGTCATTAATTTTAATTTACGGCAGGCAATAAAATTAAGAGTATAGTTTGTGCTGATGTTTTAAATCATGCCTGTGAAGGGGATACATAATGCAACTTAAATCTCCAGCAGATATTGATTGGGCTGGATGGTCTTTTCTATGAATCTTAAACAGGCAGACGCTGGGAATCTGCTTGAGACTTCACTTTTACGAGTTGACTCCGGCAGCAGATAGCACGAGTGCAATACAATTAAAGAAGTGTCAGTTTATGCACACGCACGCGTGCACATTCACGCACACACTTTTAATCAGTTAACTGCCCAACAACAAAGATCTTCAAGCTGATAGCAGCCATCAGAAAGTAGTGACTGCGATCAAATCATCTTTACTGCGACCAACTTGTGTGTAAATAATTTAAAATAAGAACATGTCCATTGGGTGACCCTTTCAGTGACAATCGTTTTGACAGTTGTATTAATTAGATTGCCGGACATTGTCTGACTGTTTGCACAGACAGAATGGAGGAGTTTGAGGTGCACCATGTGTATGTGATCTTTGGGGGGTGACATTATGTGTTTCTGCTCCAACACTTGATTTATAGCTTCATTTGGATCGTGCCCGCACGAAACACATCCTGCTGCTGCAGGAGCTTTAGTGCATTGTAGTTTGAAAACAAAGGAAGAATAAAATTGATCTTTCTGGACACACACAAAATCAATGAATGGTTATTTCCTGTTCCGTGGCATGTTAGTCCAACTGACTTGCTCAATCCTTGAACTTTCCATGTGTCCTCGTTGCTGGCGAGACAAGAAAAGGTCTTCAGAGTTCAGTGAAGGTTCAAGTTGACATTTCAAAAATGTCCTGGATCGTTTTACTCTCCTTGATTCTCCATAAAAAATACAATATTCTATGTATGGTGTTCGAGTTTTAAAAATAGATACTTTTGATTTTTAAAAATGGAATCCTTTAACCTCCTGAGTTCTGGTTTGCAACACATTTTTAATTTATCTTGGATATTTGTGATTAGATGGACCTGATTTCTCTTCGAACAGGAAGTTGTATTTTGTTACATGGTTATGACATACTTTTAGAAAAACAAAAAAAAAACTCCTCAGATGGGGACAATGGGCTTATTTTACAGCATAACACTACAACATTAACATGGCTCACCAAAGTATAAAACACTATTGAACAGAGTGAAGTACTGTATAAGGTCGAGCAAAGCCAAAATGTAATGTCCCCATATGTGGACGCAAAGTCTCAGGAGGTTAAAAATCTTAATAATTAACACCCTTCATTCTAGATAGCTCTATTTTAATAAAATAAAATACAATCAAGTTCAGTTATGACATGCTGAGAGCACCAGTGTGAATTGTAAGCATGTTAAATTAAATTAAATTCAACCTTTATTTATACAGGTTAGTCTCATTGAGCCTCGAAGACTCATTTACAAGAGAGACCTGATTTTAACAAAGAATGATGACAACAGTAGGCGTTCTTTAAAGAAGGCATAAATTGGAAAAACAATAAATGGAAGAAAATGATGTTAAACAAACAGATACATTATAAACATAAAGCAATGTATAATACTAAAAACAGGAACATGTCCAAAACATCTCTAATGTTAAAAATCAAACAGCTGTTTTATTATATATTATTAATACGATTTACAAACTTTACTATACATTTCACATTAAATGGCTTTGGTTAATTAGTAAATTTAAGGGTTTGGGGCAAAAATAGATATATATTGTCTGCACAGTATATGCAAACTTGACAGCAATACAAGAGGAATTGCTCAAATACAGGTTGTCCCTGACTTACGAGCGAGTTCCGTTCTTGCAAATTGCTCGTAAGACGAAAATTTGTATGTCGGAATCCGAAACACGTGTCGCTCGTAAGTCCGGATTTTTGGTCGTAAGTCGGAAAATGTATGCTAGCGCTGCGCCGAACACTTGTTTTTCAACACAAACGTACATACTGGTTCATAAACATGCACAGAACTTTGTTTACAAACGGTTAGCTAACACACTTTCATCTAAAAACACATACCAGTGCTGTATTTTCTGTATGTTCTGTACAACTTTACTGTTTGTTAGTCCGCTCGTAAGTCCGCAAACTCGTATGTCGATGATGTCGTAAGTTGGGGACAACCTGTATAAGTTTTTAGACTGGAGTTGTTTTAGGAAAGCAACGATCCGCTTTGACCCTGTTCGCATTGGCTGTTCGCTCATCGTTTCATTCAGAGTTAAACTATAATTAAATTAAACAAGAATTAAACCACTCTGGGCCCTTGAGCAAGGCATTTAACTCCCACCATCTACTCTCAAACAGTTTTCTTGAGAAAGAGTCTTCGTGACTCAATGAGACTTCCTTTATAAATAAAGTTTAATTAAAAAAAGGAATAAAACTGTCTCCAAATTGATATAGTTTAAGAAAATGTACACAACAGGTAAGATATTTACAGTTTAAACATTTTCTGATGAACTTCACGTAAAACGATCTCCGCTTTAAGTCTGTATGAGCACTGGCCTCAACCGTTTCAATTCTACACGGTCATTATTTATTCCAAAGGATGTGTTTGGTACCTGTTGTACAATGTGCTTTCCTTCAAGGTGATTGTGTTTCCAGCACAGAAAGAGTGCACCGTGATGTTCAATTGTTCTCCTATGGGCTGGCTGTTAGCCAACAGCTCCTTCTTGACACATGGAGCTGCTACTATCAGCTCCCCGCTCCTCTTCCTGCCTGCTTTCCTGTCCGTGACTGAGGCAAGTCACTCTAATGCAACAATGATGGTGATTTCACTCTGCTTGTTGAAGCGAGTAAGCACTTAAGCAGCTGCTTGTACTTTGATCCAATTTACTTCCTGGATGTGTGCTTCCTCATGCACTGTAAACAGGCCTGCCTACGTTGTCATCGGTATAAATCCAAGGTAAATAAGTCACATGAGTATTGTTTGTCCTTTTTTTTTTTTTTTAATTTCCTGGTTCTACTACGTGCCGTACATCTGTTAACAGAGGTGAGTTAATGAAAGTGACAGCTCTGTTAAATATGGAGCATATTGCACATATCAATTTGTACGTTATGGCAACGGTTCTAATTCAATACTGCCATTGGGGCTCTGGCGGTTGAACAGGAAAGCCATGAGTTGAATATCCAACCTTTAACATCATTGTGTGCTCAGCTCATCCCCAAGGACAGGGCAGATAAAAGATGATCAGGAGGAAAATTGATAGCACTGATTTAATAAACATCCTCGAAATGATCTCTGTGACCTGCAGGTAGTGCGGCAGTCTCTTGTACGTTGCCTGGGTTAAAGAATCAAGCGCGATGATTCATTTGAGTGACTGAGGTAGTTGAGTTTGATGGATCGTTCCTAAAAGCATCATTGCTAATCTTCAGCTCCTCTTTTTTTTTTAGGTTATTCACAGATCAGTGAGTTTTCCGGCTAATCCTGGACTTGACGCCGCTCTTGTCTGTGTACATGGTATTCATCATATTCTGACAGGGAGAGTCCTTCAAAGCACAAATAACCTTCAAAGAGGCGAGCAGTAGTGCAGTTATTTTGGATACATTTCACAGTGGAGTAAGAAAGCTGCACAGGGAGATGTATGGTGTCCTTGTTGGATACGAAGAGATGGACCCCTCCGCTTTTCCTAGCATAATCATTCTGAGCCTCAGCCATGCCTTCGACAACTCAATCAGACAGCCCTCTACCTGTAAAGTGGCTGGGTTGATTTGATTGCCATTTTTATTGGATCCCGGTCACATAAATCAAACCAATGGGGACAGCTGTACAGACGTGACCACTCGTCATTCGCTAGTAGCCTTGGAAACATTGTTTCGGGGGGCCTGCGTAGCTGTCATCGGTGTTAAATCAGGGGATTCTGAAGTTTCTTTCCTCCAACACTGGAGCATGGAGTTAAATCATCTTGAAAATTGATGTCACTGCGCTCAAGTGTTTTCACCTATCCCTCAGATAGAGTCCCATCAACTGGTGACAATGTCAGCACTTTCACCCTTACTTTAAAGAAAGGATGCTTCCTGTCTTCAGGCATACGGGCCTGTAGTGGCAGATAAGAGCTTTTGCAGTTTTTTATTTCCTTTTTTTTTTTTACCCTCCTGGTCTAATTCCCAAGTATTCAACTAGCCACATTTCTAGATTCTGATTTCTATCCAATCTTTGACGACTAAAAATAAATTTTGGGGCCTATTTGTGTCATAGAAGCAACATTCGGTGAAGTGTGGCTCCATTCTGGGTCGCATACTGCAAGAAAACGTCTTTGAAAGGTAATATATTGTTAATAGTCGAGCACTGTCTGGCAAGCATTTTGATTCAGTGCGACGTGATTAAGTCTATCATGTCCACCAGCTCTTACAGTGGGACTATATTAGATTAAGTACAGGTAGCTAATTTCCTCCTCTGCACGGGTGAGTGGGAGTTTGAATGAAAGTGATGTAAAATTAATTTAGGCCTCTAAAATTTTGATCACACTGAGGCTATTTTGGCTCTCGGGATGACAAGTAATAGTGGGCTGTAGCTGTGTAACCTCGCAATATTAACCATGTTTGCCTATGGGGCATTCAGGATCAATTTCATTCAGAGTAAATATCACTAAATCTGTACAACAAATTAGAAATAATAAAAGCTGTAAAAAATGCACCCGAGCTCTATTGAGATGTCCCTTCTAGCCATGTCAAGACAGAAGACATTAGTGATACACGGAGGAGAGAAAATTACCATCTCGGATACGTCCGAACTAGTAAACTGGTAAACAAGGCGGCCGTTAGGCGCGGGGATGATTTGAATCAACAAGGGTGAACAGATATGGATACTCGACGCATTAGTGTTAATAGGAATAGATTATGGAGGGATTTCATGGAGTGACCTTCAGTGCACTAATTGAAATAGTATTCCGAGTCAGCAGTGGAGTAATCAACTTAAACACAGAATCATAAATCATCATGAATAGCGCTGTCACAAGCAAGCCATTAGCCTCATGTTTTTTCCCCAGCAACCTCGTGAAAATATCTGCCACAACGATCTGTAGGTTAATAGGAACAGAAATGGCATTTAGAGTCTATTTGGATCAAATGTACTGTGAGCTTGAAAGTAGAACTTTGCTAATTTGCAGGTAATGTGAATTGATGGAGTGAGGGTTGAAGATAGTTCAGGCAACAAGTCAACACAATAACTCAGTGGGAGAAAAGAAAAAAAGGAGCTTGATAAAGCCTTGATTATCACGCAGCTTGGTGACAACTCCTTTTTCTTTGAGAGAAACACAACTAGATAAGTTATCAGGCAAGGGTCAGCTAATCATGTTGGCTTACTGTGACCTTTGTCATTTGTTATTAATTACAGCTGACAAAAACGCAATAAATTGTGAGACCACGGAGCTACGTTTGTTCTCTCTGAAACGGCAGAGTTTACAACTCCATGATTCTGACACTGTCGCTGTTAAGCTTTAAGTAAGTATGTTCTTTATTAGCCCTAATCCGCATAATGCAGGTATATGTACTTATTATCACCTTAATGCCACTTCTGTTTGAAATATCAACACAAAGCTCTTTGTCAAAGTTAACAACATCTATATTAATATCAACAAGTGTTCTCACGGTAAATAGCTTTTTAATTGCATCTAAAGTGAACGAATTAGATACTAAACAGTCGCTTAGCGTCAGTAAAATGTCTTTCACACAACAATGCCCAGCAAACTTGTCAAAAATGCTGATAAGAGGACCGATCCTGAGCGCTTACACTGCATTAATCAAATAGAAGTTCTAATTAAAAGCGCTTTAAACTAAGATTTTTTTTCTGAATGTTGCTCAGGTATGGCAATAATTTTTGATCAGCCAAGCCTGGAAGACAAATAATTAGAACTGCCACAGCGGCCTGATGAGTGATGTCAGCATCTCCGAGTGACCTTCCCCTACTAATTAATTTTCATTCCAGGGGAAAAAAAGACTCTGTTGTTGCACATTATTAATTGAGTTCATGAAAAGATGCACCTGATTAATTTTTGTTGATAATACTTGTCATTCTGGCCGCCGTTCGTAATCATTTTATGGGTTTTCATCTTAGTGTTTTTCAAAGTTAATCTAAGTCATCTTCGCTGGAGATTAATTTATCCAAAGTGGTGCTGCCCAGTCCCAAAAGACAGCAGAGTCTCACTACAGTATATCTCACTTAGACACTTATTTTTATTTTTTTATAGTATGCCTGTATTTTTGTTGTTTTGCATTTATAGTGGACATTATTAGACTAATTAAGAATGATCAACTTAATGATGAACTTTAATTATTATTATGCATCTTTAAATGCTCTGTAAAATCATTGGTAGCACACAAAAATCATGTATCTTAACATATCCAGGAGGACATTGGTTGTATATTATATGTATTTTAAATTTAAAAGAATGAAGTTTGTACATTGAAAAAAAAAACAGGAAAAGAAAAATAAAATCCAACAATGGAGATGGATTTCCGCTAAGCTTGTAAAACGTAGTTACAAAGACAACATTGTTCTTTTTTATGGGTCAATCTGTCACTCCAAGTCCTTTGCTAGTAAAGAGTTTTAAAGCTGGTATGCTGATGGGGTTTATTTCTGAAGTCGAAAACTATGAGCATATCTTAACAGGTAGCAAGCATAATCTTATTTTGAAATGGCATTGTCATGTCATTTTGAGGACACAGAAAAACTTGTGCATGTCTGCAAACCAGTAGGATTGGATGGACAGGACTGTAGAGAGTGATTGTTAGAAATGGGCACCAGTAACCCCCACGACCTGAAAAGGAAGAAGGGTTTAAAACATAAGAAGGATGCATGGATGAAACATATTGGTGACAAATGAAAAAGTATCTAAAAAGTTAAGTGTGGTCACACTTAACTTTATTTATATATTTTTTTCTACCTGGATTATTGAGTATGCATCAGGAAATAAAAAAAAATAGTTTTTATAATATTTTCTGCTGTTAAACAGTGGCGGAGACCATGTTCAACTGTCCCCCTCTTACAATGTTGTTGTTGTTGCAAGCAGTGTTGCCAGATAGAGTCAAGGTTTTCCAGCCCAAAAGTCCGTTAAAAACGCCCCATCACACAAAAACCTGCCCAATCAAAAAAATAAAATAAAAACCATTCACACCCATCTCCTGTAAAGATACACGGTGTTTATATGTTCATTATTGTGATTACCGGTAATCAAAATCAGTTAAACGTGATCATTAGTGTTCTCAGAAAATCAACACCTCACATTTCAGGGTTTGATTATTATAGACACAAATGTAATGTTCAATATGAATATTTCTATATTTATCACCACAGTAATTGTGTTACACACATTAGTAGTTGATTGTAAACACTCAAAAGAATACATATGTTGGTTTAGTGCTTACCTTTAACCTAAATATTTAAGGAATAAACATTTTTAATAATCACTTTAAAAGTTATAAATGTTGTCTTTGGTGCCTGTTTGTTTTCCAAATATATAAGTGTGTGTGAATGACAGGCATTAACATAAAACACTTTGTAGAACGGTGCTTTATGAAGTTCAGTCCGTTTCCTATCAGTTGACCGGCAGTTCTGCCACATCCAATATGGCGGCCGCTCCGACGTACCGCCGCTCCGGCTCTACAAGGTGTCCACTAACTGCCTCACCAGTTCTCTGTTGTGAACGCCCTGGCAGTTGACAATAGCCAATCAGCGATGGAGAAAGTTCAGGGGGAGCTTTGCTATCATGATTGTTTGAAATGTGTTTAATAGATTAACTCAAAAGCCACTGATCTGACTCCAAATCCACCCAAATCATCTCTACCCGACCAAAGCAATTTTTACCCGCAAAATAGAGAATGAAAACCGCCTAATTGGCGGTAAACCGCCCAATCTGGCAACACTGGTTGCAAGTATCTCTCAGACCTTTGTGAATAACAAGCGGCCATCAGAGCACTAACAGTCGGTCATTGGGCTGATGTACATATGGCACACTTCCAGTGAGTGAACGCTGGCGCATCCTGCCTGCCGCTGCTCGTCGTACTTTTTTCTTGTTTTTGTTTTATTCAGAACTTTCTGCTGTTTATTTTTCACGGATCCTTGCCTGGGCATTTCTACTCTAAGTCTCTGGCTCGTCTCATCATTAAACATGGAGTTTACTTGGATTTACCTGCTGCCTGCTCTGGTTTGGACTCTCCAGCTGATCATCCTCCACCACCCAGCATCTGGCCTTCTCCATTATTCAGCCGGTGAGTTCCTTCGTCTTTGTTTCCTACCGGCCGTCCCGCCTGTTCTCCCTCTTCAGGAAATTGCCTTCCATCCTTGTCGGAGATACATTTACTGGGGCTCCCGTCCCGCCGTAGACTCAACTCTGACAAGGCTAATCCCATAACCACCATCTGGTCTGACTCTCACCATTCTTCACGCCGCAATCCTCGGGCCGCTAGCAGTAGCAGCATGTTAGCCAACCTAGCTCGGCCGGCTAACGCTCCAGTCACTACCTCCGCTTCCTCCGTAAAGTTTGGACTTCTGAACGTTCGCTCCCTCACGGGCAAAGGTCAATTTATTCAGGATCTAATATCTGACCGTAAACTAGATTTAATCTGATTAACAGAAATGTGGCAACAACAAAATGAATTTTTTCATTTGAATGAGTCTACCCCGGGGTTTGTTTACATCGCCAAATCCCACGATTCCGGTCGCGGAGGAGGTCTCGCGATAATTCACTGCGAGAATTGGAAGGTCACGCCAGTTCACACACCTCCCTCCCCCTCCTTTGAACACAATGTGTCTACTCTCAGGCCCTACCCCCACCGTTTTTGCCACTTTCTACTGCCTGACAAAAGTAAACAACTCTTTCATGAATGACTTTGCTGCTATAATCGCCCATCTCTCAGCTCTTTGACCCTACATCAGGGGTGACACTTAATAGATGCGACGTATATGGAGGTGCGACAAGTTTATGGATTTTTCCAATTTCTTGGACATATTGGACTAAAGCGACTTATGGGACGGAGCGACTTAAAGGGTGGAAATTACGGTAATCACTTTCTGAAAAACAGAACAGAGAAATATGTTATCTACATTGTAATATTTTACATGATTTCATTATAATGATTGAGAACAACAATCAAAATTATTCATGTGCACACTTAATCAAATAAAACAAACTTCATTAATGATTTGTTTTTCTTTCTACAAAACAGAGGAAGAATAAGGTAAACATTTGTCAGACTGTGTTGTGATTGTGCCCCTAGTGGTGTGTCTCTGTCCTGTTTCTTCTCATGAGATTTTTTCCCTCTCCCACACCTGTGAGCCTGACAGGTGTTTTGTGTTTAGTCCTCGTCAGTGTTGGGTAAAGATATAGAACGGATGTTGGAGTTGATGAAAACAGAATTTGTCAAAATACAAACTTGGTTTAAACTTAATAAATTGTCATTAAATCTAGATAAAACTAATTTCATGATATACTGGGTTTTAATCATTTTAATCATTGTATTACCTGACTGCATGATTGTTTTGTTGTGTGTACAACACTTTGGTCCTGTGGGTGTTTAAAGTGCTCTATAAATAAAGCTGGTATGGTATGGTATGGTACATTATCCTGCTGGGAGATTTCAACATACATATGGATGAAGACAACAACCCCCTCACCAGAGACTTCACATCCTGCCTGGACAGCTGTGGCTTCCAACAATTCATCAACTTTCCAACCAACATAAAGGGCCACACTTTGGACTTACCGGTACTTTGCTACTTCGGACTCTCTCTTCTTAAAGGCTCCAGTATAGCTCTGCGTACGTCCATACGCGTGTCCGTACGCGCGTGCTGTACACAGACAGTTAAGCCCCACACCCTAGCGTACGTTCTCGCGTACATTCTCGCGTTTTCGCACTAAATTCTTGACATCATTTGAGCAGCTGTAACGCAGAGTATTTACCTACGGGACAAATTGAAGTCGCTGATTGGTCATTTGCTGACACGCCTACTGCATTGATTGACAGGTCAGGGGGGGAGAAAGACAGGGGCTGGCAGTTGCAGCTGCAGCGGTGTTCTGTGTTTATATGTTAATAAAAAGTTCTAAAAAAATTAAAACAGGGAGCGCTGGTCCTGCAGCCCACACATCAGACCAGCACACTAGGAAATCTCCAGAACCTTCCGCAGTCACGTTGGACCTGAGTTTAATTCGCTCGTGACAAATTTGTTCATTTCTCATCATTTCAGTCATGGAGTCAACGGAGGAGGAAGCGATCAATTGCCTTTTTGCAAAAAAAAAAGAAAAGGCCAGATCAGGGATGAAGAAGGGGAATTTAATACATTTGTGTCGCATACAAAACAGTCCGGCGCCGGGCAGTTTATTGTGAGACAACGCGTTTGCGTACGCAGTCGTAAAATTTGAGCTTTGCACGTACATGCCCTGCGGGGATACGTTTGTACCTCTGCATAGTACGTGCGTACAGCTGCGTATGGACGTACGCAGAGCTATATGGGAGCCTTAACTGTTCTTCTGATGAACTTCCTTTTACTGATCACCTGATGATTTCATTTAATGTCAATCTTAAATTTTCCTCAGAGAAACCTCAACACACTCTTTCCTTCTGTAATATCAAGAATGTCAACCATGACATTCTTTTATCTCATACTGTATTAATAACACCTTCTTCACCCTCAATTCTTCTAACCCAGATTATCTTGTCACATCACCAACATCCTTAACTCTGTTGCTCCTTTGAAAACCCGGTCTGTTTCCTTCTCCAACTCTGCACCCTGGTTCACTCCACAACTCTGTTCCCTGAAAACCAATGGTCGGCGGCTAGAGCGTCTCTATAAAAAATCCGGTCTCACAATTCACAAGGAACTTTATGCAAACCACATCCTCCATTGGGGCGGCCGTGGCGTAGTGGTAATGGCAGTCGTTCCCCGATCGGAAGGTTGGTGGTTCGAATCCCGGTCCCCCACACCATGTGTCGTTGTGTCCCTGCGCAAGACACTTAACCCCGAGTTGCTCCCGGTAGGACTGGAAAGCGCCTTGCATGGTAGTCTGCCGCTACCGGTGTATGAATGTGTGTATGAATGGGTGGATGGTTGGTATTGTAAAGCGCTTTGGGGCCCCTCATAGGGGGCTGGAAAGCGCTATATAAATAAGCTCCATTTACCATATTAATCTGCATTTGATTAAAAAAAACATACTTGAACTTGGGATTTTTTTATTTTATTTAGGAGAAATAGCCCCAACTGGTGGACATATCAGGAACCACCACTGGTCTGACATGATTTCTTTCTCCAACCCATAGGGGTAAACTCCGACCACTGCAATTTTTTGCAGATATCTAGCTCTTGCGCCTTGGTCAAGAGTCTGTAATCTGTTTGTTCGCCATCTTTTGCAACTGTAAACAACAGTGCAGGATCGCGAGTGGAAGTAAAAAAACATATTCTGCTATGAATTGTGGGTTGTGGCGCCAAATCAGGAATAAGGTGGATACTACCTGTATAAATAAAGGGTAAATGCAAAAAAAATTAAAAATAAATAAGAACCTTGGAGTATCCTTGAAATTAATGTCCTTAGTGGACAACCATACCTTTTGGCCCAACTGTTATTCATGTACAGCAGATTGCTGATAGTCAGCAAACTTTTTGTTTTGCTCGGCTCTCTGAAGAAGGGCTGCTGTTGTCTTGTGCCAGATCCTACAACAATGACAGAGATTATGCTGGACAGAAGGAACAAAAATCTCAGATTCTTGAGTAGGAAACAAAGGCGGTGAGTACCCCAGAGAGGCTTCTAAGGGAAAATGCCTGTTGTAGAGGATGTTTTTTGAGTTGTGTGCAAATTCAACCCAGGGGAGATGTTGGCTCCAGGTTGTGGGATTACTCTCAGTTACATACCGTAATGCAGCTTCTAGTTCTTGATTGCACTTTTTGGTTTGCCCTTTCAACTGAGGTCACGCTGGATGTGGCTCCCAGTGCCGGGCAAAAAGCTTTCCCCACTTGTGATATGAACTGGAGACCTATGTCTGAAACTATATCTTGGGGTATGCCATGCAGGTAGAAAACATGTTTGATAAGGATGTGTGTCTCTGATACAGAAGGAAGCTTTACAAGAGATATAAAGCCAAAGCAACTTTGAAAAAAATAATCAATTATGGTATAGACAACTGAATTACCTCCAGATACAGGCAGACCTTTGATGAAATTGAGTGGGATGTGTTACCAAGGTTGTTTGGGTTTAGGAAGAGGAAGGAGTAGACCTGCCGGGGTTGGTTCTTGTTCTTGTTATGGGTACACATGGAACATGCTATCACATACTCTTTGATATTTTAGTCCATGTTTTGCCACCAAAATTGCTCTTTGTCAAGAGAAGCATGATGGGTTTGGTGCCTAGGTGATAAGAAAATTTTGCAGAGTGAACCCAGTGCAGAACCTTACTTGTTATAGTGGTTGGGATGAAGAGTCTTCCTGGAGGATCAGTGCCCAAATCTGGGTCTCTTCATTAAGTTGCACAAATCTCTTTCTTGATGGCCCTAGTCATCATTCCCATTGTGTAGGATTGAGGAAGAATCATTGCCAGAGTGCTAAATCCTTCAGGTGAAGAGAACTGGTGAGAAAGAGTATCAGGTTTGATATTATGGGTGCCAGGAATGTATGTTGAACTGGGCAATAAACAAAGACCAAGACTGGAGATCTTTGAGAGAGGACCGCTCCCATCCCTGTGTCCAATGTATCCACCTCTACTATGAATTGCTAGTGGGAGTATGAGTGAGACAATATGGCGGCCGATGAGAAGAGTTGCTTTAACTCCTGAAAAGAGTATTTTGCCTCTTAGGACCAGATTAATTTTCTTACAGATGAGGTAAATTGTGTGACTGGTATAGCTACCTTACTGTAGTTCTTGATGAACTGCCAGTAGAAATTGGAGAACCCTAGGAAGCGTTGCCACTCCGCCACTGCCTTGATTTTTTTTCTGGATCAGAACGAACATGTCCTTCAAAAATAAAACCCAGGAAGCTTATGGAGGACATGTGAAACTCACATTTCTCTGCCTTAAAGAACAGTTGATTTTCCAGGTCTTTGAAGGACTGCCTCAACAAATTTTGTTTGCTGAGTGGCATCCTTGGAGTAAATCAGAATGTCATCTAGGTATACGAATACATTTAAGAAATTTCTCATGACATTGTTAACTAGGGCTTGAAAAACAGCAGGTGCGTTGGTTAATCCGAAGGGCATGACTAGATATTCAAATTGTCCCAAAGGGATCTTAAATGCTGTTTTCCATTCATCCCCCTTCCAGATCCTCACCAAATGGTAGGTGTTATGTAAGTCCAATTTAGTAAATATGGTGACATCCTGATGTTCATAAACTGAGTTGATCAGTGGTAATGGGTATTTGTTTTTTACTGTTATTTTATTTAACCCTCTAAAATATATGTAGGGTCTCAAGGTTTTGGCTTTCTTTGCAACAAAGAAGAACCCTGTGCCAACAGGTGAGGTAAAGGGGTGGATGAAACCAGTTTTTAGAGACTCCTATATGTATTTTATCAGTCTCCTTTTCTGGACCTGATAGGATGTACAATTTGTGTGAGGGCAGAGGTGCCCAAGGAAGGTGGTCTATGGGGCACTCATAGAGTCTATGAGGTGGTAGAGCAACTGCCTTTTGTTTGCTCAAAATTGGAAATAGCTTATGGGATGACAGAGGTATCTTGGAGAGGTCAATCTCGTCCGGAAGAGGTGGTATGAATGACCTTGGAGTAATGGCAGAACATAATCTTTCAGCCAAACAAGTCTCTCCCCACCTCTTGCTTGGGTTCTCATTAATCATAGGATTGTCTTCTTTTATCCAGGAATAACCCAAAATGAGTTGGGGTTTAGAAGATTCAAATATAAAAACTCAAACTTTTTATGATGATTTCCAGAGAGGACCCAGTGTAAAGCTAGCGTTTTGAAAGAGAGAGGGGAAACGGTCTAACCTGTAAGAGCTACAATGTTGGTTCAGGGAGGCAGGTGAGACATTTAGTTGCTCTACTAGGTTCAGCCTAATAATATTTTGTTCTGCTCCAGATTAGGGTCTGAATGGGAAAGTTAACATTGTCCACACATTGGATAGCCAATAAACAGAAAATTTTGTCAGGTGAAGTTAAATTACTCACCAAATTATCTCCTGGTCTGTTGGTGGTGTTTTTATTTTAAATGGAGCTGGCATGAATGAATGTAGTGGCTACCCTGTCCAGAGTACATGCAGATGTTGGCTGCAATCCTCCATTGCTTTTCCTTGGGAGACAGTTTCATCCTTCCCACCTGGATCGGGTCGGGTTCAGAGATAGTTGTGGCCGGGGACCAAAAACTACTTCCAGTTGCGGGGTAATCATGAGATTTGTGTTTTTTTTTCCATGACCTGCTCTCTATTTCAATTATCTATCTGAATAGCAAGGCTAATTAGCTCCTCTCAGTCCTGGGGAGTTTTGTGGGTAGCAAACATATTGATGATCTTGTTGTTCAAGACCTTCAGTAAAGCGCTTTTCAGCGTGACTTTACCCACTCTGGATTCTTCCGTGATAATCTGGAAGCAGATAGAGAACTCGGAGACAGATCTTGACCTTTGTTGGAGTGCAAATAATCATTGAACACCCTGATGCATGCTCAATAATCCAGGTAGAAAAATCCAAAAAAGCTAAGTCTGGTCCTCTGGACATTCAAAAAGCAAAACAAAACAAAGCAAAAAAACCTGTAGAATCGGACGAAAGACGAAACGTTTCTACAGTTTTTTTTTTGCTTTGTTTTGTTTTGCTTTTTGAATGTCCATAGGACCAGACTTAGCTTTTTTGGAATTATTGAACAGCTTCTTCCTGTAGTAACAGATGGTCGAAAACCCGACAAAACTCCTGAATGAAGGAAGAGTATGACAAAGAATCAATGGGTTGTGACCAAAGGAGAGCATGCGCCCACTGTAGAGCTTCTCCTTTGAGAGCGCTAACTATGTATTTGATTCGAGCTGCGTCTGAGGCATAAGTGTCAGGAGCTCGACAGAAAGTGAGGTAACATTGTAACAAAAAGCCCTCAAACAGTTTGGGGTTACCTTCAAATTGTTCAGATGGGCGGATATCAGGTTCTCGAATGACAGTTGTATTAGTGTTTGGAGCTGGGGTGGGTTCAGGTCGGGAAGGAGGTGATGATGGCTCCTTAGTAGGGATGCACCGATAAATCGGCCGGCCGATCGATCTGCCCCGATTTCCTTATTTTGAGGAAATCGGCGATCGGCCGATCGTTAAATGAGAAGCCGATTTTATCCACCGATCGCACATGCCTCTGAAAATCAGCCGCTGTCCCTTTTTTCTCTGCTGTGAGCGAGGGGGTGGGGGGCGGAGAGGGGGCTGACCATAGATATCTTATATAGACCGCCCACCAGGTCACGTCTGCACATGCACCCAAGTACACAGTCAACACCATAGATATCTATATATAATGTATGTCTATGGTCAACACAGGCAACCCGGAGCAGCCATGTTGTCTGTTTGGAAGTTGTACTATTTTAAAATGAGCAAAAGATCTCAACTTGTGTAAAGCCGAAGTAAGTCGTGGTGGAGCCACAACCAAAACCTTTAATACAACAACCCTTGTTCGCTATTTAAGAAATCGCCACGCAGCCAAGTGTGCAACGTTTGAAGCGAGCAACCAAGCTAATGCTAAGCTAAAGAAGCTAGCGCTATCAAAGAGCCAGTCGGTGGTTTTCACAGCTGCTGTTAGCTTTTATGAGCAACGAAAAGAGCAAAGCTTACCACGAGGAAAGTGATGGAGTTCATGGCATTAGACGACCAGCCCTTTTCAGTCGTTGAGAACAAAGGTTTTAAAAGCTTGATGCACGATATTATATGCCGAGGCGGAGATATTTTTCTGATGTTTCAGTACCGGAGATGTTCGGCCACGTTCTGAGAGACACCCGCAGCCTGCTAAAAGCTAATCCAAATACTCTCAGCTGTACAACAGACATCTGGACTTCTGATGTAAGTTTAAAGTGCGACTAAACCCAAAATTAACTTTTTTTAGCTGATAAACTCCCTAGAATGTGTTTAAAATGTTATCTAGCACTATGGCTGTGTTTATTCTCACATAATTGTGCATATCTGTGTAAATTGGCAATATTTGGCAATATTTGGTGTGTTGGAACTAGTTTCTATGTTGTTTCTCCAGGCCAGATGGGGGCGCAGGTTTGCCGTTTTCTTTAGTTTAAAGTAGGAAGAGGAAGAAATCTAGCAGGAAGTTTTGTTTTTACTCACAAGGCAAGCAAAGCATGATGTCTTTCTACAAATCAAAGGCCATCCTCTTATTTCTATCCCTTTGAGTGGCAATATGAGTAAGTTTCTCAGTTGTGTAAGATTGTACAACATTATAAATGTGATTATTTTAATAAGTTAACAAC
>JBBPBX010060925.1:0-21278 GCA_038048925.1 Garcialebias charrua
ACTTTCTGTTTCCAGCAGGTAAAGTCACGCGGAGTCGAGCAGGAAAAAGCAGAGCAGGTTTTAGACCCAAAGAATACAGCACAGCCATCACGTCCTTATATTCCACTCGCTGGTTGAGGACTTCTGGGCTGTAGTCTTCCACGATCCGCACCGGTTTTCCCTGGTATTCAAGCCTGCCTCTGCGTCGAGCCTCCCGGATCATGAGCTCCTTCACCTGGACCCGGTGCACTCGCAGGATAACCGGGCGCGGCCGCTGGTCCGAGGCGGGTTTCGGAGCGAGGGTTCGATGAGCCCGGTCCAGTTCGGGTGGAGAAGGAAGCGTGTCACGCCCGTAGATGTCGCACAGCAGGTTGGAAAAGAAGTCTGTGGGACGTCCGCTTTCAATAGATTCCGGTAAACCCAGCACACGAATATTCTGCCGTCTGCTTCGACTTTCTAAATCCGCCAATTTAGATTTTAGTCTGGCGTTTTCCTCCTGGAGAGTTGAACAGGTGTTTTCCACCTCCGACATGCGCTGGCTCAGGTCGTTAGTGACAAGTTCCAGTGATGAGACACGCTGGCCGTGTTCCTCCAACGCGAGCCGAGTTTGGTCCAATTTGATATCCAGCTGGTGAAAAGTTTGTTTAAACTCAGCTGACAACGCAGCGCGGTGCTCCTCCAGCAGCAGGTAATTGCCTCGAGGGTTATTAGGCCAGCGTCATCCTTCTCGGCGTCCTTCTTCGATCTTGCCGACCTCTGAGACATTTTTTAATCCAAAATCCTCAAAAGAGATGCTTGATGGAAGTTGTGTGCGTGATGATAGGCAAAAAATATTGCATATAGAGGGCTTGGTGGTACTAAAAAATAAATTTCACCCTGAGCACTGGCAAGTGCGACTCACTCCATCTCACGACCACACCCCTCCATCCGCAACGTTGTTTTTAAAATAAATATTCAAAATAAAAATGCGTGATGACTTTGATTTTTAGGGGCGGAGATTTGACTTGCCCGATCCAAGCAAACAGTTGCCGAAACACATCCATCTATACCCTGATGCATGCTCAATAATCCAGGTAGAAAAATCCAAAAAAGCTAAGTCTGGTCCTCTGGACATTCAAAAAACAAAACAAAACAAAGCAAAAAAAAATGTAGAAACGTTTCGTCTTTCGTCCGAAAGACTTCCTCAGTCTGAGTTGCTGTGTTCAGCTCAGTCTTATAAATAGCACCCTCCCACAGTGTTGCACAACCAGTTGGCTGATGATGGGTTAAAATTAAATCTCAGGAAGTCCAACATTTCACTGATCACATCAACTCTGTGGATAAATATATCAAGTTCACACGAGAAGATGTAAAAAATGGCAGGTTGGCTTTCTTGGACTGTGAGGTCTCAGTTTCTGATAGAGGAAATTTGCAAACTGAGGTGTACCGCAAACCCACACACACAGACCAGTATTTACAGTTTGACTCCCATCACCCTCTGGAGCACAAGTTAGGAGTCATCAGGACTCTGTACCACAGAGCAGACAGCGTCCCCACTAACTCAGCAGCCAGACAGAAGGAGAAATCACACACAAAACAGGCTCTAGAGAAATGTGGATATCCTAACTGGGCCTTCCTGAAAGCAGAGAAGAAACCCAAACAGGACTCCAGCCAGCCATCAGGTGAAAAGAAGGAACCCAGACCCAGACCAGTGGTCATTCCGTATGTTGCGGGAGTTTCAGAGACATTGAGACGTTTATTTTCTAAACACAACGTCCCAGTGGCTTTTAAACCCCAAAATACATTACGACAAAGACTGGTTCATCCCAAAGATCCAGTCCCCCGGCACAAACAGAGTAATATTGTGTATGCTGTTCAGTGTCAGGAGGGCTGTGATCAGTCTTACATCGGGGAAACTAAACAGCCACTGGCCAAAAGGATGGCCCAGCACAGAAGATCAACATCATCAGGTCAGGACTCTGCGGTCTACACTCATCTCCAGGCCAGCGGTCACTCTTTCAGGGATGAAGATGTTCACATCCTTGATAGAGAGGAACAATGGTTTGAGAGAGGAGTAAAGGAGGCCATCTTTGTGAAAAGAAACCGTCCATCATTAAACAGAGGTGGAGGCCTCCGGGTTCAACTGTCCCCCACTTACAATGCTGTTATTGCTAGTATCACTCAGCCCTCTGTGAATAGCAAACAACCATCAGGGTGTTAACGATCCATCGTCAGGCTGATGGTCCTCCTTGATCATGTGAGCAGCTGGTTTCGGCTGTCATCAGCCAACTGGTTGATCCACTGTGGGAGGGTGCTATTTATAAGACTGAGCTGAACACAGCTTCTCAGACTGAGGAAGTCTTTCGGACGAAAGACGTGTAATAGATTAATAATAGTAATAAATGTAGAATAAGGTATTTAAACACTTACTGATTTACTATTATTGTAGATGCGCAGTTTAGCAGACTTTAATCTTGCACAAACTGCCACCAAAGAGCGAGTTCTTCCTTTTTCCGATACTAAGTTGTTTTTACTGTGATTAGACAAGAAATGTAATTTCACGCTTAGACTTCAATTTATATTGGTCTACCAAAAATATAGACCTTTTATTGAAACTATCACAAGAATTACATTAAACATTTGTATCGATATTAGCTCTGATTTAATAACTACGTTGACAAGAATTCAAATTAAAACAAACAGACAGTTGGACCTTTCTGTTGGCACATTACTTAAAGTTTACCATGATGAAAATAAACATAAGGAGGAGTTTAAGGAGGAAAGATAAAAGATTGAAATGAAATGGTTGAATCTTATCTTGAGATGTTTAACCAGTGATAGCACCCTCTGCTCGGTTTCGGCTGGACGTCCGTCCCGTGATGAAACACTTTTACCTTCGTGAAGATGATCCTGTCTCAACTCCGGTAAATTAGTCAAGCCAGACGCGCAGGCTGCTGCGTTTTACAGGCGACCACTTTCATCTTGCCACGGTCTCGTGAAGTCTGCGTCGGCCTCCCAGAGTGATGCCTGGTTCTGGTTTTGTTCAAGATAACTTCAGAAAGAGTGTCACCGCTTGGAGCTGTGACACTCGAAGTGGTTCACAGCTGACGTGCTGTTTGAACCTTTGCTGAAGACGTGGGCCTTTGGTGCCTGGCCGGAACGTACATCAGCTTGGAGAAAAACGTCCGTGCGTCTTCCCTTCTCCCTCAGAACTCTAAAACCCAGTGAGTGCTGAGAACTGAGTCCCAGCACGGAGACAAAACAAAAGGCAGGTGTGAAAACAGAGCACTCTCTGTTTAAGCACAGATGAATTGTTTTTAGAACGGACGGGAGACCGAAGATTAAGTTATGTCTAGAACTTCTCTTTCGTTCCAAAAACAGTTCAAACAAATAGACGGAGAATTGTTCCTTCAACTTTAAACACTTATTCTGCATAGAGCAGACAGTTCAAAACATGATCATTCTGAGATGTTCTCTTAACTTTGTCATATTTAAAATATACCAGTTTAGTAAAATCATCATTGAAATGACAAAAATACTGTTTGATCAATTCTGAATTAACACACATTAAAGAGAAAGTTCAATCTGATTAATTAGTGTCCATTAATTCATAATAATTGTTAAAATATATAAGTGTCCATCTGTCTCCTTGAGGTTCAAGCAAGTGTAACACTGAGTGATTCAGAGAGGTGTAGAGAGGTGTACTTGAAGGTCAAGACAGAAATATCAGAGGCTAGGTGTATCACTACAGTCCCCCTTTTTGGAAGTCATCGCCTGTCCTTGGAGATGAGTTCCAACACGAAAGGATACCACCGAATGTCTCTGACCTCTATGTAATCCAGCAAGTGGAAAAAAAGTCAAAAAAAGTTCAAAATTATATTCCCATAATGTTTTTGGAAATTCCATACTGTTCGTAGGTAATCCCATTGCGGCAAGCTTTTAATCCTATGGAAAACATAGTCTGTTAACCCATGGAGAACCGAGTCTGTGATCCCTTGGAAAACAAAGTCTTATAATCCACAACGGTAAATCCACAACGATGGGGGTTATTGATTTCATCAGCAAGAATGGTTTTAATCAGCATGTAGAGGGGATCCCTCGATTGAAGCAGAGGAGGCGGGCCTTGGATGAAGGTTGAAGACCAACGTTGGATCAGCAGGTCCCCACATCGAAGGTTGCAGGCTGGTTGGCTTCCAGTCGGTGCCACCCTGGTTCAATGTGTCATGCAATTATGTGGTTTTAGGTGGGCTTATGATTGGGATTTTACATTAGGCTCTACCTATATGCACCTGGTATGTAAGCTATCATGGATTAGATCAGCTACAATTACCAATTAAGGGGTGGATCAATGCTGTAAAAATCAGATATAGGGATCTATACCTATAGAAATGGGGAGGGCTTCTTTAACGAAGGCCTCTTCATTCAAACTATTCCTCCATTCATTATTTAGTTTAGGTTAAACTAAAATAAAAATGAAACTAGTTTGGTCTAAATGTCTGTTGTCTTTTAGACGAACGACGCAAGATTTGGTAATCCCTAAAAATTTTGAAGTCTATGGCGAGACTCATCAAAATGAATAGATCTAGAATAGAAACGATCGCATCGGTTCTACCTAAATGATTGGGAGATCAGTGTAGATTATAGTACCTTAAGTAGTATTAATCTACTATGACTCATCAAAGATTGAGATCTTTAACAAAATGAACAGCATGTTGGCATAGTTAAATCCATTTAAGTCTTCAACTTATCAACAATCAAAACCTCTTTTGGCTGGGAGTGTTCAGAAAACAATAACAACTTCAATAACACAAAAGTAGCAATTAAGCAACTAAAAACAACGTTTCACTACGTCAAACTCACTCTGGTCGTCAGATTCCACGTCACACACAAGAAAAACAGTTCTTAGCTTTATAACCGATGTCAATTAAATCCTGCAGATTTAAACGGTTGTTAAGGTTAGTTTTTGTTGTGGGTTTTATGCTTAGCGTTTCTAAGTTCTAGTTGGAACGGTTTCTTTTCGCAACTAGAATAGTTTAAACTGTTTAGTTTATTTACTATCCTGTGCTTGGACGACCTTCTTTTCCCATGAAGTCTGTGAGTTTGCGAGATCTTTGTCGTTTGTGGGGTTATTGAAATCTTTGTCCTTGACATGGGCATGGCCTAACATCACCCCCCTGTGGTCATGAGGGACCAAGCACACGGGTGTGGACGTCCGTCCATGGGCACGAGTTAGGATGCCATTGTTTAGTTTAAGCTGTTCGCGCAGTTTATGGGGAACCTTGTACAGGAACCTTATAGGTCTCGGCCAACGTATCTCTGTACGTTTACCTCTTTCTGCGTAATGCAGGTGTGTCACAACTGTCGGCGCCGTCGCAGGCGTGTCTCTGTCGTTGTGATGTATGTCATCCCACTTCATGAATGAAGAGGTGCTCTTTGAGTCTGTAAGAACTATGTCATCTCTGAGTAGTTCTAGATTCAAATGCTCCTGAACCAAGGTTTCATCGAAAGCTTGGCTGATAACTGAATTACCTGTCCCAGAGGACAGCACAGCGTTCTCGGTGCGTGATCCTTGGACCTCCACACCGTCTTCTACCTGTGGTAGGAAGTGTGAGTCTGCCCCCCTTTTGTTTAAGGAGGGGTCCTCAAAATCAGTAACAATGAAGTCCAAGTGACTGTCAGCGTGTTGTAGACTGTCACTTTTTGGACTCAGATGTCCTCGAACCAAGACTTCACTGAAAACTTGGCTGTATGCCGAATTACCTGTCCCACAGGACAGTACAGCGTCCTCGGTGTGTGATCCTTGGATCTTTACACCGTCCTCTACCTGTGGTAGGAAGTGTGAGTCAGCCCCCCTTTTGTTTGAGGAGGGGTCCTCAAAATCTGTAACAATGAAGTCCAAGTGACTGTCAGCGTGTAGTAGACTGTCACCTTGTGGGCTCAGATATCCTTGAACCAAGACTTCACTGAAAGCTTGGTTGTCTGCCGAATTACCTGTCCCACAGGACAGTACAGCGTCATCGGTGTGGGACCCTTGGGTCTCCACACCCTCTTCTACCTGTGGTAGGAAGTGGTCAGTGAGTGCTGAAGGTGTCAGCTCGCAGAGGAGGTTCTCGTGATGGGCCAGAGTCTGGTCCACCTGTTGAGTCTCCCCTGTCTCACCTGTAGTTGAAGGTTCACCTCCCGGTTCTGTGGTCTCGGTTGGGGAATCCCATGTGACCTCAGCGGTACCTGTTGTTAGACAGTCAGTGTCCTGACCTTGAGGAGGTACCACGATTGGCAGTGGACTGCTCACTGTGGCCCACATTGTCTGATTGCCATAATTTATAATCGCTTCAAAGCGATTTACAAAATCTTGGCCAACCACAAATGGAGCCCGGAGTGAGTCAAGTTCAGACACATATACCGGGTGGTATAGTGACATCTCGCCAATCTGCATGTGAACCATGGCTATTAGGGTCGTACTCGTCTTTGCGAGGCCTTGTAGCTCACCATAAGTGTATTTCACAAAGGGTATTTGCCTGCCAACATCGTTAGCGGCGGTCCTCAGCTCCTCAAACAGTTCGGCTGACATGGTAGACACGTCTGAGCCGCTAACCAGGAGCGCTTCTTGCTCTAGGACCCCTTCCAATGTGAGTGGGAGGTAAGCTCTCCTAGCTTTACCCCTTCTTACAAAGTGACACAGAAACCGTTCAGGTTTTTCCACACGTGTCTGTGTACGTGTGACTCTGTCTGTGTAATCGTCGTCGCTGTCAGCATCATGATGGCTGTCTGCCTCATGACCTTCAGGATGTGGATTTTCAGGACGCTGATCATCAGCAATTTGTTTGCTGTCAGCATTTACATCAGTGTTGACGTTGTTGATGTCAACTGTGTGCACTGAGTTGTTGCAAAAGGCAGTGCTGCGCATCGCTTCATCAGGTGGAACAACGTTGTTTGTGTTATCATCAAGGACAACGTCGCACGTTGTGTCAGCGTGGTCAACCACTGTAACATTCAAATCATTTGACAAACAACTCACAACCTCAGTCACGTTCTCGCGCGGAGGCGCCGTTTCCATAATCTGGAGCATGTGTGACTCACTGCATGTCTCAAACTGTGCAGTTCGAGGGGCAGGGGCAGGAGGGCCGCCTCTCGGGGGCACATGTCGGGACAGACCATTTTTCAAAGGGTCACGGTTCCCATGCAACCGCCTTCGAATCTCACCCACTGTGAGATCCATGAGAGAACTCTTTTGGTTCGATCCGAACCATCTGTGTTCATCTAGAGAGCGAACACCTGCCTCGTGTGGTTCACTGCTCATCTCAAGGTTTTCAACCTGAGGGGCAGGGGCAGAAGAACCTCCTGTGAACTGATCTGAGTCACTGGTCCAGCTGGACTTGACCTGTTGTTTGTTATCATGAGGGACCTGTTCAATGTTGCACGCTGAAGGAGAGGGAACCTCTTCTAATGTCTGCGAGTGGGATGTGACCTTTTGACCTGGGCACACCACTGAGGGTGTTTTCCGTCGTTCGAGTATGTCAAAAAATTCCACAGCACATTGTTTAATTTCTGCCATGGTACACTCTTCGCAATTAACATTGAAGCGAACACATTTCATTATGAACGGTATCAAATTCAACGTGAACCGTCTTTTAAACTCCACATCTTCCTCTATTCCAGGTACAGCTTTATTCCCTGTGTAAACAGAGAGGAGCCTGTCATAAAACACCAGGGGATGTTCACCTGGTTCCTGAAGGACGTTCTTTGCAGCTAAGTGCCCATCAAAGGATGCACCTGTTATAACGTCCATCTTCCTACTGATTTTCTGTGAAAAATCAAGGACAGTCGGTCTTATATCACAGTGGATAGTCTCACCATGTGATGCCAAGATGTGAAATTAAACAAAAATCAGTGATTCCCATTAATTTGTCGACCTGTGACAAGGTCAAACAAAATTGGCTGTTATTGTGTGATTTTGTGAAAATCAAGACAAAAGAAGCCCCATGTGTGTTATTTTAACCTTGCAGTTTAAAAACAGGGACAGACAGTTTTGCACAGAGTTGATGATAAGGGTGTCAAATTTTATCAACAACAGACATGTCTGTATTAAATCTGTGTAACTGTTCTGCCATCAACATTTGATTATATGTGAAAATCAAATTAAAGGGTGCTGTGTGTACAATATTCTCAAAATGTTACCCGTTTAAAACAGGAACATTCAACATGTACACATTACAGGAAGACTGCGTCTTCTAATGTAACCAGCAGGGGTCACAGCGCTGGAAGTGAGTTTATCACAGCGACTGTAATTTCTCTATCTGACCGCTATAGAGGCGCTGTTATCACCAGTGAGCGCAGCCGTAGCTTTCAGCCCACACAGACATCCAACACGGATGAAAAGCATCAATCAGACAGATCTAAAGCGTAACGTGATAAGCTCTAGAACCCAGGCTCACAAAAACGAAATCATGTGAGCAAAATCGGTTGAACTGTGAAACATTTTAAACTGCGTTTAAAAGAAATAAGGTCGGTCCTCATAAAACCGGCAAAATCGGTGTCACGTGACCTGGTCACATGGCGATCGGCAGTTTTTCAGAGCAACCGGCTCAATCCACCCATTAAAATCTCAAAAACACCGCGATTAAACAGTCTTTTTAATGACAGTAATGGACAAACAAGCACGGAAACTCGTCTGAGATAAGCTGTGAAGTGAAAGTGACGAGGAGCGGGGCTTCACCCACTGCGCATGCGTCAACACATACAGCGTAATCGACCAATCACAGCGAAGACAGAACTGTAGTTCTAAAACCCAAGTGTTCATGGGAAATTGTGTCTTCCAAACCTAACGCCGCCCACAGGCGACGTGCCGTTCGAGCGGTGCGTTCACGGACCTGCGGTCTTTTGAACAAAAGCGTGGAACGGTCTTTTCAACGTTCTAAAACAGTCATAAATATCGCAAAACACCGCGGTTAAGCCAGTCTTCGACGATATCACGCGTATAGAACTCAAACAACACAAATAAACTGTCAGAAATGTGTGCAAAAATGAATCTGACAACCAGAGTCTACAGAAACCAACGTTCTTGAACGCGACACACAATGGACCAATCACAGCGTTTTAAGCAGCCATCTTGTCGGTACCGTTTAGCTTATAGCTCGACCCAAAGTTCTAGACTCCTCTTTCACAAAATAAACGTATTTTTTACACCGCAGAAAATACTGTCAATGAGCTCAAACACAACCAAGCTAGCTCTCACGCCCCCAGGGGAGGCAGCACTCTAACTGTGTACAACCACGGACATTACGTCCAACGGAACCGGAACACAGTCCGGTCCAAAAGCTAAGTGGGCTTTACCCGAACCTCGGCAAACACGTTGTAACAGATTAGGTAAAATGGAGCAGCAAATTTGTGAAACAGACCTTCAACAGCAAACCGCAGATGTAACAAGATGAAGCAGTGGTGACACGGCGGTCACAAAATGAACAATGCAAGCAGCCTCGTGACACGTAATGAAACGTCTCACAAAAACAAACAAAACATTTATCACTCAGCAGCTTCAAACAGACGTTGAAATGTGAAACATCAAATAATTCTATCGGCAAAATAATCCAGACAATGCCACGATCAGCAACTCCCGGACACTCCACCAGCCAGAACTATTCTTATAAGACCAAAACCAGGATGCAAAACTAATGCCAACAACACCGTAACAAAAATAAGCTACAAAAACAACTTAATAAACGTTCCAGGAACTCGGACGAGCCACCAATTGTAATAGATTAATAATAGTAATAAATGTAGAGTAAGGTATTTAAACACTTACTGATTTACTATTATTGTAGATGCGCAGTTTAGCAGACTTTAATCTTGCACAAACTGCCACCAAAGAGCGAGTTCTTCCTTTTTCCGATACTAAGTTGTTTTTACTGTGATTAGACAAGAAATGTAATTTCACGCTTAGACTTCAATTTATATTGGTCTACCAAAAATATAGACCTTTTATTGAAACTATCACAAGAATTACATTAAACATTTGTATCGATATTAGCTCTGATTTAATAACTACGTTGACAAGAATTCAAATTAAAACAAACAGACAGTTGGACCTTTCTGTTGGCACATTACTTAAAGTTTACCATGATGAAAATAAACATAAGGAGGAGTTTAAGGAGGAAAGATAAAAGATTGAAATGAAATGGTTGAATCTTATCTTGAGATGTTTAACCAGTGATAGCACCCTCTGCTCGGTTTCGGCTGGACGTCCGTCCCGTGATGAAACACTTTTACCTTCGTGAAGATGATCCTGTCTCAACTCCGGTAAATTAGTCAAGCCAGACGCGCAGGCTGCTGCGTTTTACAGGCGACCACTTTCATCTTGCCACGGTCTCGTGAAGTCTGCGTCGGCCTCCCAGAGTGATGCCTGGTTCTGGTTTTGTTCAAGATAACTTCAGAAAGAGTGTCACCGCTTGGAGCTGTGACACTCGAAGTGGTTCACAGCTGACGTGCTGTTTGAACCTTTGCTGAAGACGTGGGCCTTTGGTGCCTGGCCGGAACGTACATCAGCTTGGAGAAAAACGTCCGTGCGTCTTCCCTTCTCCCTCAGAACTCTCAAAACCCAGTGAGTGCTGAGAACTGAGTCCCAGCACGGAGACAAAACAAAAGGCAGGTGTGAAAACAGAGCACTCTCTGTTTAGGCACAGATGAATTGTTTTTAGAACGGACGGGAGACCGAAGATTAAGTTATGTCTAGAACTTCTCTTTCGTTCCAAAAACAGTTCAAACAAATAGACGGAGAATTGTTCCTTCAACTTTAAACACTTATTCTGCATAGAGCAGACAGTTCAAAGCATGATCATTCTGAGATGTTCTCTTAACTTTGTCATATTTAAAATATACCAGCTTAGTAAAATCATCATTGAAATGACAAAAATACTGTTTGATCAATTCTGAATTAACACACATTAAAGAGAAAGTTCAATCTGATTAATTAGTGTCCATTAATTCATAATAATTGTTAAAATATATAAGTGTCCATCTGTCTCCTTGAGGTTCAAGCAAGTGTAACACTGAGTGATTCAGAGAGGTGTAGAGAGGTGTACTTGAAGGTCAAGACAGAAATATCAGAGGCTAGGTGTATCACTACAGACGAAACGTTTCTACAGTTTTTTTTTTTTGCTTTGTTTTGTTTTGTTTTTTGAATGTCCAGAGGACCAGACTTAGCTTTTTTGGACATCCATCTATCCATTTTCTTCCGCTTATCCTGGGTCGGGTCATGGGCGTAGCAGCCTAAGTAAGGAGGCCCAGACTTCCCTCTCCCCAGCCACTTGGAGCAGCTCCTCTGGGGGAATCCCAAGGCGTTCCCAGGCCAGCCGAGAAACATAGTCCCTCCAGCGTGTCCTGGGTCTTCCTCTGGGTCTCCTCCCGGTGGGACATGCCCGGAACACCTCACCAGGGAGGCGTCCAGGAGGCATCCTAACCAGATGCCCGAGCCACCTCAACTGGCTCCTCTCGATGTGGAGAAGCAGCGGCTCTACTCCGAGTCCCTCCCGGATGACTGAGCTTCTCACCCTATCTCTAAGGGAGAGTCCAGACACCCTGCGGAGAAAACTCATTTCAGCCGCTTGTATCCGAGATCTCGTTCTTTCGGTCACAACCCAAAGCTCATGACCATAGATGAGGGTGGGAACGTAGATCGATCGGTAAATTGAGAGCTTTGCCTTTCGACTCAGCTCTCTCTTCACCACGACAGACCGGTACAGCGCCCGCTTCACTGCGGATGCTGCACCTATCCGCCTATCGATCTCACGCTCCAGTTTTCCCTCATTCGTGAACAAGACCCCGAGATACTTAAACTCCTCCACTTGGGGCAGGACCTCCTCCCCGACCCGGAGAGGGCATGCTACCCTTTTCCGGCTCAAGACCATGGCCTCGGATTTGGAGGAACTGATCCTCATCCCGGCCGCATCACACTCGGCTGCAAACCGCTCCAGCGAAAGCTGTAGATCACGATCTGATGAAGCCAATAGGACCACATCATCTGCAAAAAACAGAGAAGCGATTCTAAGGCCACCAAAACGGATCCTCTCAACACCTTGGCTGCGCCTAGAAATTCTGTCCTTAAAAGTTATGAACAGAATCGGTGACAAAGGGCAACCTTGGCGGAGTCCAACTCTCACTGGAAACGAGCCTGACTTACTACCGACAATGTGGAACAAGCTCTGACACCGGTCATACAGGGACCTAACAGCCCGTATCAAAGGGCCTGGTACCCCATACTCCCGGAGTACCCCACCGACTCACAACAACCGCCCACCGACTCACAACATCCCGAGTTGAGGTCAACAGCACGCCATCCCCACCATAAATAGTGTTGGTCGCGTACCGCTTTCCCCCGCTGAGATGCCGGATGGTGGACCAGAATCGTCTCGGAGCCGTACGGAAGTCATTCTCCATGGCCTCTCCGAACTCCTCCCACGTCCGAGTTTTTGCCTCAAAAACCACCCGAGCCGCATGCCGCTTGGACTGTCGGTACCTATCTGCTGCTTCCGGGGTCCCACAGGCCAAAAAGGCCCAATAGGACTCCTTCTTCAGCCTGACAGCATCCCTCACCGCCGGTGTCCACCACCGGGTTCGAGGGTTGCCACCACGACAGGCACCAACAACCTTGCGGCCACAGCTCCGATAAGCTGCCTCGACAATAGAGGCGCGGAACATGGCCCACTCGGACTCAATGTCCCCCGACTCCCTCGGAACGTGTTCAAAGCTCTCCCGGAGGTGGGAGTTAAAGCTCCGTCTTACGGGAGACTCTGCCAGACGTTCCCAGCAGACCCTCACAATACGTTTGGGTCTGCCAGGTCTGACCGGCATCCTCCCCCACCATCGGAGCCAACTCACCACCAGGTAGTGGTCAGTTGACAGCTCCGCCCCTCTCTTCACCCGAGTGTCCAAGACATGCGGCCGCAGATCAGATGAGACGACAACAAAGTCGATCATCGAACTGCGACCTAGGGTGTCCTGGTGCCAAGAGCACATATGGACACCCTTATGCCTGAACATGGTGTTCGTTATGGACAATCCATGACGAGCACAGAAGTCCAACAACAAAACACCACTCGGGTTCAGATCAGGGGGGCCGTTCCTCCCAACCACACCCCTCCAGGTCTCACTGTCATTGCCCACGTGAGCGTTGAAGTCCCCCAGCAGAACAAGGGAGTCCCCAGGAGGCGCACTCTCCAATACCCCCTCCAAGGACTCCAAAAAGGGTGGGTAATCTGCGCTGCCGTTTGGCGCATAGGCACAAACAACAGTCAGAGCCCGTCCCCCCACACGTAGGCGAAGGGAGGCTACCCTCTCGTTCACCGGGGTGAACCCCAACGTACAGGCACCAAGATGGGGGGCAACAAGTATGCCCACTCCTGCTCGGCGCCTCTCACCAGGGGCAACTCCAGAGTGGAAGAGTGTCCAACCCCTCTCAAGGAAACTGGTTCCAGAGCCAGAGCCATGCGTTGAGGTGAGTCCGACTATTTCTAGCCGGAACCTCTCAACCTCACACACTAGCTCAGGCTCCTTCCCCACCAGAGAGGTGACATTCCATGTCCCAATGGCCAGCTTCTGTAGCCGAGGATCAGACCGCCAGGGTCCCCGCCCTCGGCCACCACCCATCCCACATTGCACCCGACCCCTTTGGCCCCTCCCATAGGTGGTGAGCCCATGGGAAGGGGGACCCACGTCTCCTCTTCGGGCTGTGCCCGGCCGAGCTCCATGGATAAAAGCCTGGCCACCAGGCGCTCGCCAACGTGCCCCACCTCCGGGCCTGGCTCCAGAGTGGGGCCCCGGTGACCCATGTCTGGGCGAGAGAACATTGATTCCATTAGTGTTACTCATCATTGGGGTCTTTGGGCTACACTTTGCCGAAACACAGCCGGTCAAAATGAGGGAGTTCCCGGATCTTGTTCCGGCAGGATCTGGCTCAAATTAACCACTGATAAGGACATAATGGACACTTTTCATGCCTTGTGTCCAGAGAGGGACAGTTGAGGGAAGGGTTTTCCTCACAATGTTAAAATCATAACAGGACATATAGCATGTCTCATACTACTTTTAGAAACTCTAGTAACCGCAAGTAAACCTGCAGTCTGCTGTTAGGAAAATATGGATCAAAAAGATCTTTATTCTAAGCTGTATCTTTTCCACTGAACTGACAACATCCTGCTGCAGAGACAGATTCTGATGTTTCACTGAGCTGTGAGACCCACAGAGACAGGAAACCCACATTCTGCACAAAAACCCATCAGGCCCACTGCCGAGCTGCTGGAAGTCTTTTCTCCACCTGTTGGAGTCAACTTTGTCCTCCACTAGAGGACGACATCATCAAGTAGGCGCTGCACTACTTCTGCTCTGTGTTCAAGCATTGTGTCAATAAGAAGTGGTGCTGTGAAGAGAACAGTTGTCAGACTGAATGTTGAACATCAGCTAGTTTCTCCTGTTCATTGAAACCTTCTTGTACACATGGAACATTGGCTGTGGATTATTCTTGCTGCTCTTTTCTTTGGTAAGATAGAAAGATCAACATGTTTCCTCTTCAAACACTTGATTCTTCTTGATTCATCTCTTCCTCTGCATGTTCTGTTCTTCCCCAGAGTGTAAAGGAGACAAAGTCATCCAGACTGAAGGAGACCTTGTTTCTGATGAAGGACAGACTATTACTCTGGGATGTACTTTTGAAACCAGTGATACTTTTCCACGATTGTTGTGGTACAAACAAGAAGAAAACGGTTTCCCACAGTTCATACTGTCACGTTATGGAACATCAGGAGTTAACGCTCCAGGATTCAGCAAAGACAGATTTGATGCAACAATCAACAAATCTGAAGTTCCTCTGAAGATCCAGAACCTTCATGTGTCTGACTCTGCTGTGTACTACTGTGCTCTGCAGCCCACAGTGACAGGAAACAACCAAACTCTGTCCAAAAAGCTGCAGAGCAAACACAACACAATCCTCCACAACATCCACCAGAGGGACTCAGTCTGTTAAAGCTCTGACTGTTGAGTCCTTCATGAACTTTCAGCATGAACAGAAATATCTAAACCTTCTCCACAGTTGATTGACTTTATAATAATAATAATAATAATAATAATAATAATAATAATAATAATAATAATAATAATAATAATAATAATAATTTTATTTTAAAAGTGCCTTTCAGGACACCCAAGGACGCTTTAAAAAGCAAACAACAACCACAATGCAAAGATCAACAGGAATAAATTAAAATATAAAATACATAAAACAAAGTTAAGAAGGATAAGCTAGTCTAAAGAGATGTGTTTTCAGAGCAGTCTTGAACAGAGAAAGGGAGGTGGTGTTTCGAAGGTCTGGTGGTAGAGCGTTCCAGAGGTGAGGGGCAGAGCAGGTGAAGGCCCTGCTCCCCATGGTGGAGAGGCGGGCAGAGGGTACATGGAGATGTAGCGAAGAGGAGGATCTGAGAGAGCGTGATGGGATGGAGATTTGTAGGAGGTCAGATAGATAAGGAGGGGCAAGGTTGTGGATAGATTTGAACGTGAGGAGTAGAATTTTGAAGATGATGCGTGATTTAACCGGGAGCCAGTGGAGCTGCTGCAGGACAGGAGTGATGTGGTTATAGTAGGAGGTTTGAGTGATGACACGGGCAGCTGAGTTCTGGACCATCTGTAACTTGTGGAGAGATTTGTTGGGGAGGCCGTAGAGAAGGGAGTTGCAGTAATCGATACGGGAAGTCACAAGACTGTGCACCAGGATGGCTGTGGAGCGGGGTGTGAGAGAAGGACGGAGACGGTTAATATTACGGAGGTGGAAATAGGCAGACCGAGTAATATTGTTGATGTGTGAAGTGAAGGAGAGAGTGGTGTCGAGGATGACACCGAGACTCTTGACCTGAGGGGAGGGGGATAGCAGAGAGTTGTTAAGGGGGACGAGAAGATGTTCTGATTTTGAAATAGAGTTTTTGGTACCAACAAGAATGATTTCTGTTTTGTTGCTGTTTAGTTGAAGGAAATTGTTAGAAAACCAGTGATTTAGCTCATTGAGACAGTCGGTGAGGATGGAGGGTGGGTGGGTGGAGTTAGGTTTTGATGACAAGTAGAGCTGTGTGTCATCAGCATAACAGTGGAAATGGACGCCGTATTTGCGGAAGATGTGACCTAGAGGAAGGAGGTAAATGATGAAGAGGAGGGGTCCGAGGACAGAGCCTTGGGGGACACCCGTGGAGACAGGGGAAGACTGGGAACGGAAGGATTTAAGCTGAATGAATTGAGTGCGGTCAGAGAGATAGGAGTTGAACCAGTCTAACGGGGTACCTGAGATGCCAATGGAGGTTAGTCTGTTGAGGAGGATAGAATGACAGATGGTGTCGAAGGCAGAACTTAGATCAAGAAGAATGAGGATGGACAGAAGACCAGAGTCAGCAGCAAGAAGAAGGTCGTTAGTAATTTTTACTAGAGCTGTTTCGGTGCTGGGGGTGAAAACCAGATTGAAACTCTTCATAAATGTTATTGTTGGAAAGATGTGAGTGAAGTTGACTAGCAACAGGTTTTTCAAGGACCTCAAATTAACCCGGATGCATGCTCAATAATCCAGGTAGAAAAATCTAAAAAAGCTAAGTCTGGTCCTCTGGACATTCAAGAAACAAAACAAAGCAAAAATAAATTGTAGAAACATTTCGGCTTTTATCCGAAAGACTTCCTCAGTCTGAGCTGCTGTATTCAGCTCAGTCTTATAAATAGCACCCTCTCACAGTGGATCAACCAGTTTGCTGATGACAGCCGAAACCAGCTGCTCACATGATCAAGGAGGACCATCAGCCTAACGATGGATCGTTAGCACCCTGATGGTTGTTTGCTATTCACAGAGGGCTGAGTGATACTAGCAATAACAGCATTGTAAGAGGGGGACAGTTGAACCCGGAGGCCTCCACCTCTGTTTAATGATGGACGGTTTCTTTTCACAAAGATGGCCTCCTTTACTCCTCTCTCAAACCATCGTTCCTCTCTATCAAGGATGTGAACATCTTCATCCCTGAAAGAGTGACCTCTGACCTGGAGATGAGTGTAGACCACAGAGTCCTGACCTGATGATGTTGATCTTCTGTGCTGGTCCATCCTTTTGGCCAGTGGCTGTTTAGTTTCCCCGATATAAGACTGATCACAGCCCTCCTGACACTGAACAGCATACCATACCATTTTATTTATAAAGCACTTTAAACAGGAACAAGGCCAACCAAAGTGCTGAATGAACAAACAAACAAACAAACAAACAAACAAACAAACAAACAAACAACAGGCAACACACACAATGAAGTACAAAACAAAAGACATAAAAACATTGCAGATCATAAATAAAATGACCAAATACAAATCAGCTGGTGTTGAAAGCAACAGAATAGTAGTGGGTCTTTAAACGGGATTTGAAAACTGAGAGGGAGGGGGCCTGTCTGATGAGCAGAAGTAACTCGTTCCAGAGTCTTGGGCCTGCTACAGAGAAGGTCCTGTCAACTCTGCGCTTAAGATGAGTCCCTGGAACTCTTAAAAGTACCCGGTCCTCTGACCTCAAAGCACGTGGTGGGACATACGGGCAGTGACGTGCGGTCAGGGGATGCAAGTGAGGCCGTGCCTCCCCTGTCATCATGGAAAAAAAGAAAAAATGTAAATTGAAAAAAAAAAATGTAATTATTGTATTTATCCTTTGATTTGTATTATAAACTTATTTTATTTAAAACTAAACCAGTTTTAAGTTATTTTTTATTCAAAATCACCAATTTTTCTTATTTTTCTTTAAATACTGAGAAGAGACGTTCGTGAGGCACCTGCTGCTGCGCTTCAACAGCCGATTGCGCAATCACTCAGCTGGCTGTGCAGTTCCTGCACATTTTATGTCGCTATTAAAATGTCCAAATACTTTTACTATATAAACTAAATTTCTATAGTTTAGCTGGTGAATAAGTATAGTGTTTTTGTCAAAAACTGTAGTAACGTGTTTTTTTTTGCTGAGCGATCATAAACGGCTGTGAAAAAGTGCCGTCCGAGGCTAGCCTCGCTGCTCCTGTATGAGAGCAGAAGGAGGAGGAGGAGGGGCTAGCCCACTCTGGGTTTCTGCTTGGCTGCACCTGCTCCGCTGCAGGAGGAAGTGTGTGACAGATTGGATCCTGAGTGATAGTGATTATTAGCTATAATTTTGCAATGGAGGAGTACATTTGTAAACTAAAACAATTTTCTAAATTGGATTATCGAGGCAGAGAGACTTTTAAAACTGAAAGCCAAGAAGGAAGACTACAAAAAAGTCATTGACGCCTTTTTTTTTGTGTGCTACAGTTTGTATTAGGTCAGAGGTCAGAGAATCTTTATTGCCATTGGCACAACATGTGGTACATATGATGAAACAAGATAATATACACAGGGTCCCAGTTATATCCAACAATAAAATGTAAAAGAAGAACAATACTGTAATAACATCTAAGATATGAACTAAGAAATCATCAACTAACAAAACACTAAGCACTAATATCATTGAAAAAAAAAACACTCCAAACAGCAGCACGAACATGAGTCTGTATGAGCAGATGGGCACGAATGAACACAGCAGCATGAAACAGATCAGCATGATGTGATATTTGACAGTGATTATTCTGGTTAGATATTCATGAGTCTGACAGCCTCAGGGTAGAAGCTGTTCCTCAGTCTAGTGGTTCTACACTTGATGCTCCTCAACCTCTGTCCTGAGGGGAGTGGGGCAAAAAGTGTGTGTGCTGGGTGAGTGGGGTCTTTCATGATGCAGATGGCCCTCTTCCTGCATCTGGAGGTGTAGGTGTCTGTGATAGTGGGGAGACTGACTCCAACATCTTCTGTGCAGCCTCCATGCCACATGTTGATGTTGGAGCACAGGATGCTCTCCATTGCACACCTGTAGAAGGAGGTGAGGACTGGGCTTTTCAGACCAGCTCGTCTCAGCCGTCTGAGGAAGTAGAGTCTCTGATGAGCTTTGTTGATCAGGCTGGTGTTGTTGTTGCTCCAGCTGATGTAGACATTCATTGTGTACACCCAAGTAGTTGTAGCTGGAGACCACTTCCACCGCAGATCCTCTTATGTTCAGTGTGGTGTGGGTTTGTGTTGTTGTTTGTTGTTAGCTGGACTCATCATTGTTTGTTTGTATGTGTAAAGATTGCTGATATGAAATTTTAAACACAACCCGTTAACTGCTCCCAATCAAATGGCGAATAAACTACTCTGTAGGGTTCATGTATATAAGATCTGACTGTGCTGAAGTCAGTGTGTCTCACCAGCCATGAACCTCACCGCACGTCACTGAAGGGTATGTTGTGTTTCCGGAAAATAGCACCAAGTGGCAGCAGCTATAAGGAGAATAGGAGAGGACCCAGGATGGACCCCTGCGGAACCCCCCATTTAAGTGCCACCACTGCAGAACTAAAATCTTTGATGGAAACACAAAAGGACCTGTCAGAGATGTAGGAGCTGAACCAATTTAGGGCTGACCCTGTGATGCCCACCCACTGCTCCAACCTAGCAATGAGGATCTCATGGTCGATGGTGTCGAAAGTGGATGTGAGGTCCAATAGGACAAGCAGCACAGAGTCACCAGTGTCTGTGGATAGGAAGATGTCGTTAAAAACCTTCAGTAGGGCAGTTTCAGTGTTGTGGAGAGGTTTGAAACCAGATTGGAATAACTCAGGGATAGCATGATCCTCCAGGAAGCACTTCAACTGGGACTCAACTATTTTCTGTAGAAGCTTAGAAATAAATGGGAGTCTGGAGACAGGCCTGAAGTTAGATACTACTGAAGGGTCAAGGTTTTTTTTTTTTCAGGAGAGGTTGAACAGCAGCATGTTTTAATGATTTTGGCACCATGCCCGAGGATAGACTGCTATTTACATTAGAGAGAATTGAGGGGCCTAGAGTGGGAAAAACCTCCTTTAAGAGCCGAGGGGAGACCACATCAAAGGGGGAACCAGATGGTTTCAGGTTGCACATGACCTGCTCTAGAGAGGACAGAGAGACTGGTTTGAAGTGGTCAAATAGGGTTACAGATTGAAGTGGGATGGATGGATCATGAGTTGGAGGAGAAATAAGAGCCCGGGTGGTCGCAATTTTATCTAAAAAGAAATGTTGGAAGTTCTCGCACAGCTCTGTCGAGGCTTCCAGTGGTGAATGTTCAGTGATGTGGAGAACAGAGTTTAGGGTGGAGAACAGAACTCGTGGATTGCGAGAGTTTGAAGCAATGATATCAGAGAAGTATTGGGATTTAGCAGTTTTTACTGCTTTCTGATATCGGCGCCAGCTCTCTTTTACCATTTGAAAAGAGACCTGCAGTCTGTCTTTTCTCCATTTTCGCTCCGCCCTCCTGCATTGCTGCCTAACAGCTCTGGTCACGTCATTCAGCCACGGTTCTGCGCTGAGTTTTGGTCTCCTAGATTTAATAGGAGCAACATGATCCAGAGCCTTTAAACAAACAGAGTCAAATTGGGATGTCAGCTCTTCAGTGCTGGAGAGGAACATTGGGGGCTGAATTATTATTTCATTGTTGTAAACCTCAGTGAAATGTATGGTAGCTAAATGGTTAAAAATCCTGCCTTTAAGTGCAGGAATGCACATCTTAGGAGTTACATGGGGAGGGTTAACTGAAACCGGACTGGCATGTGGTTTGAAAACACATTGGCCCTCATGCACGAAAATGTTCGTATTTTTATCCTAAATTTCTCCTACTTTTGTTCGTACGAAGCGTTCGTACGAACATGCCACGTCAGATCCAACAAAGTCTTCTATCGTCAGGAAATGTGTGTATATGAGCTGTGTAAATAATGATGAATCCCACCTGTTCTATTCACCTGCTCGTGCACGCGAGTGGTTATTTACATAATTCCCACCCCTCAAAACACCATATAAGGATATAGTTTCCTGCCACCGCGAGCAGGAAGTGTCCATTCATTCCGGCTTTTATGCGTCAGAAAACACACAAACGCGTTTGGCGAATTAAAATTGACTCGCCTTTGATCATAGTGTCAGCCCCGGATCTGAGCGCAGACCCACACAGAATACAGATGACATCAGTGAGCGCCCACAGTCAACAGGCAGTTTATATTAAAAATGACATGAGACAACTGAATAAGCTGGTTTCGCTTTTTTCTCCCCTGTCTCTGCAGCGGCGCTGTGTGTGTGTGTGTGTGTGTGTGTGTGTGTGTGTGTGTGTGTGTGTGTGTGTGTCGACAGTGGCACGGGGTGGGGGGGCCGTGCCGACAGTTGCGCGTGGCGTGGTTGCGCGGGGCGCGTTGCGTGGCACACGGTGGTCGACATGA
>JBBPBX010060926.1:0-21278 GCA_038048925.1 Garcialebias charrua
CGGCTCGGGTGGTTGCTGAGGCAAAAACTCGGGCGTGGGAGGAGTTCGGAGAGGCCATGGAGAATGACTTCCATACGGCTTCGAGGCGATTCTGGTCCACCATCCGGCGTCTCAGGGGGGGAAAGCGGTACGCGACCAACACCATTTATGGTGGGGATGGCGTGCTGTTGACCTCAACTCGGGATGTTGTGAGTCGGTGGGCGGAATACTTCGAAGACCTCCTCAATCCTACTGGCACGTCTTCCACTGAGGAAGCGGAGCCTGGGGACTTTGGGTCGGGCTCTCCAATCTCTGGTGCTGAGGTCGCCGAGGTGGTTAAAAAGCTCCGCGGTGGCAAGGCTCCGGGGGTGGATGAGATTCGTCCTGAGTTCCTTAGGGCTCTGGATGTTGTGGGGTTGTGTTGGCTTACGCGACTCTGCAATATCGCGTGGACATCGGGGGCAGTTCCCTTGGATTGGCAGACTGGGGTGGTGGTTCCCCTATTCAAAAAGGGGGACCGTAGGGTGTGTTCCAACTATAGAGGGATCACACTCTTAAGCCTCCCTGGTAAGGTCTATTCAGGGGTTCTGGAGAGGAGGGTCCGTCGGATAGTCGAACCTCGGATTCAGGAGGAGCAGTGTGGTTTTCGTCCTGGTCGTGGAACACTAGACCAGCTCTACACCCTCAACAGGGTCCTGGAGGGTGCGTGGGAGTTTGCCCAACCAGTTTACATGTGCTTTGTGGACTTGGAAAAGGCATTCGACCGCGTCCCTCGGGGGGTTCTGTGGGGGGTACTCCGGGAGTATGGGGTACCAGGCCCTTTGATATGGGCTGTTAGGTCCCTGTACGACCGGTGTCAGAGCTTGGTCCGCATCGCTGGCAGTAAGTCAGGCTCGTTTCCGGTGAGAGTTGGACTCCGCCAAGGTTGCCCTTTGTCACCGATTCTGTTCATAACTTTTATGGACAGAATTTCTAGGCGCAGCCAAGGTGTTGAGAGGATCCGTTTTGGTGGCCTTAGAATCGCTTCTCTGTTTTTTGCAGATGATGTGGTCCTATTGGCTTCATCAGCTCGTGATCTACAGCTTTCGCTGGAGCGGTTTGCAGCTGAATGTGATGCGGCCGGGATGAGGATCAGTTCCTCCAAATCCGAGGCCATGGTCTTGAGCCGGAAAAGGGTAGCGTGCCCTCTCCGGGTCGGGGAGGAGGTCCTTACCCAAGTGGAGGAGTTTAAGTATCTCGGGATCTTGTTCACGAATGAGGGAAAACTGGAGCGTGAGATCGATAGGCGGATAGGTGCAGCGTCCGCAGTGAAGCGGGCGCTGTACCGGTCTGTCGTGGTGAAGAGAGAGCTGAGTCAAAAGGCAAAGCTCTCAATTTACCGATCGATCTACGTTCCCACCCTCATCTATGGTCATGAGCTTTGGGTTATGACCGAAAGAACAAGATCTCGGATACAAGCGGCTGAAATGAGTTTTCTCCGCAGGGTGGCTGGACTCTCCCTTAGAGATAGGGTGAGAAGCTCGGTCATCCGGGAGGGACTCGGAGTAGAGCCGCTGCTTCTCCACATCGAGAGGAGCCAGTTGAGGTGGCTCGGGCATCTGGTTAGGATGCCTCCTGGACGCCTCCCTGGTGAGGTGTTCCGGGCATGTCCCACCGGGAGGAGACCCAGAGGAAGACCCAGGATACGCTGGAGGGACTATGTTTCTCGGCTGGCCTGGGAACGCCTTGGGATTCCCCCAGAGGAGCTGCTCCAAGTGGCTGGGGAGAGGGAAGTCTGGGCCTCCCTACTTAGGCTTCTACCCCCGCGACCCGACCCCGGATAAACGGAAGAAAATGGATGGATGGATGGATGTTTAAAGTCACACATGTTTAAAGTCACACATGTTTAAAGTCACACATGTTTGGTCACACCTGTTTAAAGTCACACATGTTTAAAGTCACACATGTTTAAAGTCACACATGTTTAAAGTCACACCTGTTTAGTCACACCTGTTTAGTCACACCTGTTTAGTCACACATGTTTAAAGTCACACATGTTTAAAGTCACACCTGTTTAGTCACACCTGTTTAGTCACACATGTTTAAAGTCACACCTGTTTATTCACACATGTTTAAAGTCACACATGTTTAAAGTCACACCTGTTTAGTCACACATGTTTAAAGTCACACATGTTTAAAGTCACACATGTTTAGTCACACCTGTTTAAAGTCACACCTGTTTAAAGTCACACATGTTTAAAGTCACACATGTTTAAAGTCACACATGTTTAAAGTTTAAAGTCACACCTGTTTAGTCACACATGTTTAAAGTCACACATGTTTAAAGTCACACCTGTTTAAAGTCACACCTGTTTAAAGTCACACCTGTTTAAAGTCACACCTGTTTAAAGTCACACATGTTTAAAGTCACACATGTTTAAAGTCACACATGTTTAAAGTCACACATGTTTAAAGTCACACATGTTTAAAGTCACACATGTTTAAAGTCATACCTGTTTAAAGTCACACATGTTTAAAGTCACATGTTTAAAGTCACACCTGTTTAGTCACACATGTTTAAAGTCACACATGTTTAAAGTCACACCTGTTTAGTCACACTTGTTTAGTCACACATGTTTAAAGTCACACCTGTTTAGTCACACCTGTTTAAAGTCACACATGTTTAAAGTCACACCTGTTTAAAGTCACACCTGTTTAAAGTCACACCTGTTTAAAGTCACACATGTTTAAAGTCACACCTGTTTAAAGTCACACATGTTTAAAGTCACACATGTTTAAAGTCACACATGTTTAAAGTCACACCTGTTTAGTCACACATGTTTAAAGTCACACATGTTTAAAGTCACACCTGTTTAAAGTCACACCTGTTTAAAGTCACACCTGTTTAAAGTCACAACTGTTTAAAGTCACACCTGTTTAAAGTCACACCTGTTTAAAGTCACACATGTTTAAAGTCACACATGTTTAAAGTCACACATGTTTAAAGTCACACATGTTTAAAGTCACACCTGTTTATTCACACCTGTTTAGTCACACATGTTTAAAGTCACACATGTTTAAAGTCACACATGTTTAAAGTCACACATGTTTAAAGTCACGTCTGTTTAAAGGTCACACATGTTTAAAGGTCACGCCTGTTTAAAAGTCATGCCTGTAAAGGTCACGCCTGTAAAGGTCACGCCTGTCTAAAGGTCACGCCTGTCTAAAGGTCACGCTTGTCTAAAGGTCACGCCTGTCTAAAGGTCGCGCCTGTCTAAAGGTTGCGCCTGTTTAAAGGTCGCGCCTGTTTAAAGGTCGCGCCTGTTTAAAGGTCGCGCCTGTTTAAAGGTCGCGCCTGTTTAAGGTCGCGCCTGTTTAAAGTCACGCCTGTTTAAAGTCACGCCTGTTTAAAGTCACGCCTGTTTAAAGTCACGCCTGTTTAAAGTCACGCCAGTTTAAAGTCACGCCTGTTTAAAGTCACGCCTGTTTAAAGTCACACCTGTTTAAAGTCACACATGTTTAAAGTCACACATGTTTAAAGTCACACATGTTTAAAGTCACACCTGTTTAGTCACACATGTTCACCTGTTTAGTCACACATGTTTAAAGTCACACATGTTTAAAGTCACGCAAGTTTAAAGTCACACATGTTTAAAGTCACACATGTTTAAAGTCACACCTGTTTAAAGTCACACATGTTTAAAGTCACACATGTTTAAAGTCACACATGTTTAAAGTCACACCTGTTTAAAGTCACACCTGTTTAAAGTCACACCTGTTTAAAGTCACACCTGTTTAAAGTCACACCTGTTTAAAGTCACACCTGTTTCAAATCACACCTGTTTACAGTCACACCTGTTTAAAGTCACACCTGTTTAAAGTCACACCTGTTTAACGTCACACCTGTTTAGTCACACCTGTTTAGTCACACCTGTTTAAAGTCACACCTGTTTAAAGTCACACCTGTTTAAAGTCACACCTGTTTAAAGTCACACATGTTTAAAGTCACACATGTTTAAAGTCACACATGTTTAAAGTCACACCTGTTTAAAGTCACACATGTTTAAAGTCACACATGTTTAAAGTCACACATGTTTAGTCACACCTGTTTAGTCACACCTGTTTAGTCACACATGTTTAAAGTCACACATGTTTAAAGTCACACATGGTTAGTCACACCTGTTTAGTCACACATGTTTAAAGTCACACCTGTTTAGTCACACATGTTTAAAGTCACACATGTTTAAAGTCACACCTGTTTAGTCACACATGTTTAAAGTCACACCTGTTTAAAGTCACACATGTTTAAAGTTTAAAGTCACACCTGTTTAGTCACACATGTTTAAAGTCACACATGTTTAAAGTCACACATGTTTAAAGTCACACATGTTTAAAGTCACACCTGTTTAGTCACACATGTTTAAAGTCACACCTGTTTAAAGTCACACCAACATGTTTAAAGTCACACATGTTTAAAGTCACACATGTTTAAAGTTTAAAGTCACACCTGTTTAGTCACACATGTTTAGTCACACATGTTTAAAGTCACACATGTTTAAAGTCACACCTGTTTAAAGTCACACCTGTTTAAAGTCACACCTGTTTAAAGTCACACATGTTTAAAGTCACACATGTTTAAAGTCACACATGTTTAAAGTCACACATGTTTAAAGTCACACATGTTTAAAGTCACACCTGTTTAAAGTCACACCTGTTTAAAGTCACACATGTTTAAAGTCACATGTTTAAATCACACCTGTTTAGTCACACATGTTTAAAGTCACACATGTTTAAAGTCACACCTTTTTAGTCACACATGTTTAAAGTCACACCTGTTTAGTCACACATGTTTAAAGTCACACATGTTTAAAGTCACACATGTTTAAAGTCACACCTGTTTAAAGTCACACCTGTTTAAAGTCACACATGTTTAAAGTCACACCTGTTTAAAGTCACACCTGTTTAAAGTCACACATGTTTAAAGTCACATGTTTAAAGTCACACATGTTTAAAGTCACACATGTTTAAAGTCACACATGTTTAAAGTCACACATGTTTAGTCACACCTGTTTAAAGTCACACCTGTTTAAAGTCACACCTGTTTAAAGTCACACCTGTTTAAAGTCACACCTGTTTAAAGTCACACCTGTTAAAGTCACACCTGTTAAAGTCACACCTGTTAAAGTCACACCTGTTTAAAGTCACACATGTTTAAAGTCACACCTGTTTAAAGTCACACCTGTTTAAAGTCACACCTGTTTAGTCACACATGTTTAAAGTCACACCTGTTTAGTCACACATGTTTAAAGTCACACATGTTTAAAGTCACACATGTTTAAAGTCACACATGTTTAAAGTCACACATGTTTAAAGGTCACGTCTGTTTAAAGGTCACACATGTCTAAAGGTCACGCCTGTCTAAAGGTCACGCCTGTCTAAAGGTCACGCCTGTCTAAAGGTCGCGCCTGTCTAAAGGTCGCGCCTGTTTAAAGGTCGCGCCTGTTTAAAGGTCGCGCCTGTTTAAAGGTCGCGCCTGTTTAAAGGTCACGCCTGTAAAGGTCACGCCTGTAAAGGTCACGCCTGTAAAGGTCACGCCTGTCTAAAGGTCACGCCTGTCTAAAGGTCACGCCTGTCTAAAGGTCACGCCTGTCTAAAGGTCACGCCTGTCTAAAAAGTCACACATGTTTAATGTCACATGTTTAAAGTCACACATGTTTAAAGTCACACATGTTTAAAGTAGGGATGTGCCGATCAGGTTTTTTGAAACCGATACCGATACCGATCACCTATGTGTGACGATCACCGATACCGATCACAATTACCGATTGCCTATATGTGAGCCGATCACATAAACCGATCACCGATCAAATGGCTTACCTGTAATTTATGAGTGCTGCTTCTGGCTACAAGATCTGAAAAATTTTCAGATCTTGTAGCCAGAAGCAGCACTCATGTTATTTTCAGAACCATAAAATCACCATAATTCAGACAAAAACATATTTTTACTAATTTATTTCAGAGAACAAAGTAAATAAACATATTTTTACTAATTTATTTCAGAGAACAAAGTAAATAAAAGTAATTATCAACTGCATTATCAAAGAAAAATGTTTACCTTACTAACTTTCAATAAAAAAAAAAGGTTTTTTATTGTTTTTAAAAAAACACATCTATTACTTCATATAAAAAACTAAAATACCCCATTTGCTACTTAAAGCTGCACTGTTGGCTGTTTTTACAAATGGCTTTATAAATACGTAAAGTATCATTATTATATTTTTTTTATATAATTTCGTGCTTTTTTGAACAACTTCCTGCGGGAACCAGGTGGCGGTAATGCGCTTAATATGAGTTCGCCAACCGCCATTCAACTCTATAGAAGAAGAAGAAGAACCAGGAAATACCGCCTCCGCCATTTTACATTCATTAGTTCCACACTCGGCAGTCGGCTTTTGGAGGACTGTTTCTCCCATAAGAGGATGCCTCATACGGATAAATTAACTGGAAACACTCCCTGAACTCTGTGAATGTCTCAGGACTGGAGCAGCAGCCGCGATCGCTCCGACAGCGCCGCGCGAGACCAGCAGCTCATGGTATGAGCTAAGGCTAACATGCTAAACCAGAGCTGCCGCAGACAGCCGGCTTTGTGCGATCAGAGGTTCCTGGAGCTCGCCTCGATGTCGGACTGGAAGCAGAAGATATCGGGGGACACCCAGCTAACTTGGAATAACAAAGCCGACAGCCTTTTTGAAGCCGCAGCTAAACTGGACTGCCCGTAACTGCGCAGCGGAGCGGACTCGGTGGGGCTACTCGGTGGGGCTACATGCTAACAGGTGTTGCTTATGGCGGCGCTGGCAGACGGCTTTTGGTAAGTTATTAAAACGTATTAAAACATTTTAATGACGAATTAGGTTTGTTGTGTTGAAGGACTTCGTTGAAATTCCTCCACGAGGTACTTTTTCGTCGCACGTTTTGCAGTTAGCAAACTTCGCATCACAGGCTCTGTGATCGGTAATTGAAGGCAAAAGCCGATCACATCCGCTTTAATGATTATCGGTGACGATTGATCGGTTTCCGATCGATCGGCACATCCCTAGTTTAAAGGTCACGCCTGTTTAAGATCACGCCTGTTTAAAGTCACGCATGTTTGAAGTCACGCCTGTTTAAAGGTCACACATGTTTAAAGGTCAAGCCTGTTTAAAGTCACACCTGTTTAAAGTCACACATGTTTAAAAAGTTACACATGTTTAAAAAGTCACATGTTTAAAGTCACACCTGTTTAAAGTCACACATGTCTAAAGTCACATGTCTAAAGTCACACATGTTTGAAGTCACACATGTTTAAAGTCACACATGTTTAAAGTCACACATGTTTGAAGTCACACATGTTTGAAGTCACACATGTTTGAAGTCACACATGTTTAAAGTCACACATGTTTAAAGTCACACATGTTTGAAGTCACACATGTTTGAAGTCACACATGTTTGAAGTCACACATGTTTGAAGTCACACATGTTTGAAGTCACACCTGTTTAAAGTCACACCTGTTTAAAGTCACACATGTTTAAAGTCACATGTTTAAATCACACCTGTTTAGTCACACATGTTTAAAGTCACACATGTTTAAAGTCACACCTTTTTAGTCACACATGTTTAAAGTCACACCTGTTTAGTCACACATGTTTAAAGTCACACATGTTTAAAGTCACACATGTTTAAAGTCACACCTGTTTAAAGTCACACATGTTTAAAGTCACACCTGTTTAAAGTCACACCTGTTTAAAGTCACACATGTTTAAAGTCACATGTTTAAAGTCACACATGTTTAAAGTCACACATGTTTAAAGTCACACATGTTTAAAGTCACACATGTTTAGTCACACCTGTTTAAAGTCACACCTGTTTAAAGTCACACCTGTTTAAAGTCACACCTGTTTAAAGTCACACCTGTTTAAAGTCACACCTGTTAAAGTCACACCTGTTAAAGTCACACCTGTTTAAAGTCACACATGTTTAAAGTCACACCTGTTTAAAGTCACACCTGTTTAAAGTCACACCTGTTTAGTCACACATGTTTAAAGTCACACCTGTTTAGTCACACATGTTTAAAGTCACACATGTTTAAAGTCACACATGTTTAAAGTCACACATGTTTAAAGTCACACATGTTTAAAGGTCACGTCTGTTTAAAGGTCACACATGTCTAAAGGTCACGCCTGTCTAAAGGTCACGCCTGTCTAAAGGTCACGCCTGTCTAAAGGTCGCGCCTGTCTAAAGGTCGCGCCTGTTTAAAGGTCGCGCCTGTTTAAAGGTCGCGCCTGTTTAAAGGTCGCGCCTGTTTAAAGGTCACGCCTGTAAAGGTCACGCCTGTAAAGGTCACGCCTGTAAAGGTCACGCCTGTCTAAAGGTCACGCCTGTCTAAAGGTCACGCCTGTCTAAAGGTCACGCCTGTCTAAAGGTCACGCCTGTCTAAAAAGTCACACATGTTTAATGTCACATGTTTAAAGTCACACATGTTTAAAGTCACACATGTTTAAAGTAGGGATGTGCCGATCAGGTTTTTTGAAACCGATACCGATACCGATCACCTATGTGTGACGATCACCGATACCGATCACAATTACCGATTGCCTATATGTGAGCCGATCACATAAACCGATCACCGATCAAATGGCTTACCTGTAATTTATGAGTGCTGCTTCTGGCTACAAGATCTGAAAAATTTTCAGATCTTGTAGCCAGAAGCAGCACTCATGTTATTTTCAGAACCATAAAATCACCATAATTCAGACAAAAACATATTTTTACTAATTTATTTCAGAGAACAAAGTAAATAAACATATTTTTACTAATTTATTTCAGAGAACAAAGTAAATAAAAGTAATTATCAACTGCATTATCAAAGAAAAATGTTTACCTTACTAACTTTCAATAAAAAAAAAAAAGGTTTTTTATTGTTTTTAAAAAACACATCTATTACTTCATATAAAAAACTAAAATACCCCATTTGCTACTTAAAGCTGCACTGTTGGCTGTTTTTACAAATGGCTTTATAAATACGTAAAGTATCATTATTATATTTTTTTTATATAATTTCGTGCTTTTTTGAACAACTTCCTGCGGGAACCAGGTGGCGGTAATGCGCTTAATATGAGTTCGCCAACCGCCATTCAACTCTATAGAAGAAGAAGAAGAACCAGGAAATACCGCCTCCGCCATTTTACATTCATTAGTTCCACACTCGGCAGTCGGCTTTTGGAGGACTGTTTCTCCCATAAGAGGATGCCTCATACGGATAAATTAACTGGAAACACTCCCTGAACTCTGTGAATGTCTCAGGACTGGAGCAGCAGCCGCGATCGCTCCGCCGAGCGCCGCGCGAGACCAGCAGCTCATGGTATGAGCTAAGGCTAACATGCTAAACCAGAGCTGCAGCAGACAGCCGGCTTTGTGCGATCAGAGGTTCCTGGAGCTCGCCTCGATGTCGGACTGGAAGCAGAAGATATCGGGGGACACCCAGCTAACTTGGAATAACAAAGCCGACAGCCTTTTTGAAGCCGCAGCTAAACTGGACTGCCCGTAACTGCGCAGCGGAGCGGACTCGGTGGGGCTACTCGGTGGGGCTACATGCTAACAGGTGTTGCTTATGGGGGCGCTGGCAGACGGCTTTTGGTAAGTTATTAAAACTATTAAAACATTTTAATGACGAATTAGGTTTGTTGTGTTGAAGGACTTCGTTGAAATTCCTCCACGAGGTACTTTTTCGTCGCACGTTTTGCAGTTAGCAAACTTCGCATCACAGGCTCTGTGATCGGTAATTGAAGGCAAAAGCCGATCACATCCGCTTTAATGATTATCGGTGACGATTGATCGGTTTCCGATCGATCGGCACATCCCTAGTTTAAAGGTCACGCCTGTTTAAGATCACGCCTGTTTAAAGTCACGCATGTTTGAAGTCACGCCTGTTTAAAGGTCACACATGTTTAAAGGTCAAGCCTGTTTAAAGTCACACCTGTTTAAAGTCACACATGTTTAAAAAGTTACACATGTTTAAAAAGTCACATGTTTAAAGTCACACCTGTTTAAAGTCACACATGTCTAAAGTCACATGTCTAAAGTCACACATGTTTGAAGTCACACATGTTTAAAGTCACACATGTTTAAAGTCACACATGTTTGAAGTCACACATGTTTGAAGTCACACATGTTTGAAGTCACACATGTTTAAAGTCACACATGTTTGAAGTCACACATGTTTGAAGTCACACATGTTTGAAGTCACACATGTTTGAAGTCACACATGTTTGAAGTCACACATGTTTAAAGTCACACCTGTTTAAAGTCACACCTGTCTAAATGTGACACCTGTGATCTTGTCACATTATACAACACCAGCCTCACCAACATAATAATAAATAATAATGAATTCAATTTATAACGCACTTTTCATTAATGAAAATCTCAAAATGCTAACATCCTTAACTCTGTTGCTCCTCTGAAAACTCGGACGGTTTCGTTCTCCAACTCTGCACCCTGGTTCACTCCAGAACTCTGCTCTCTGAAAACCAAAGGTCGGCGGCTAGAGCGTCTCTATAAAAAATCCGGTCTCACAGTCACAATTCACAAGGAACTTTATGCAAACCACCTCATCCATTACAAGAACAGTATTTCTCAAGCCAAATCCAGCTACTTCTCTGACATCAGTTCCAATGTTGGTAATTCAAAAACATTGTTCTCTCTCCTTCTGTCTCATCTCCTAACTCTCTGCCCTCTTACATGGTTTCCACAGAATTTTGCAACTCACTTATGTTATATTTCAATGAAAAGATTATTTCAATTTATAAACACCTTGGCCAAATACTGCCCCCAGTATCCTCGTTGAACTCCCCCCCGCTCCCTCCTATTCTCTGTCTTCTCCCTCCCCTCTGCTGATGACATTGCTGACATTATTATAATAATAATAATGAATTCAATTTATAACGCACTTTTCATTAGTGAAAATCTCAAAGTGCTACACACATTGAATGCTACACACATTCATACACCGGTAGCGGCAGACTACCATGCAAGGTGCTTTCCAGTCCTACCGGACATTATCAGCAAGTCCAAGTCCTCATCCTGTCAACTTGATCTATTTCCCACAGTTCTTGTTCAATCCTGTCTCTCGTCTCTTCTCCCTATCATCACTAATATCATCCACTCCTCCCTAACCTCTGGCATTGTTCCCACAGCCTTCAAATCTGCTGCCATCACCCCCATCATCAAGAAACCAGGTCTTGACTTTACCAACTTCAGTAATCTTGGTCCGATCCAATCTGCCCTTCATCTCCAAGATCCTTGAAAAAACTGTTGCTAGTCAACTCCACTCTCACCTGTCCAACAACAACATTTATGAAGAGTTTCAATCTGGATTTCACCCCCACCATAGCACCGAAACAGCTCTAATAATTACTAACAACCTTCTTCTTGCTGCTGACTCTGGTCTTCTGTCCATCCTCATTCTTCTTGATCTAAGTTCTGCCTTCGACACCATCTGTCATTCTATCCTCCTCAACAGACTAACCTCCATTGGCATCTCAGGTACCCCGTTAGACTGGTTCAACTCCTATCTCTCTGACCGCACTCAATTCATTCAGCTTAAATCCTTCCGTTCCCAGTCTTCCCCTGTCTCCACGGGTGTCCCCCAAGGCTCTGTCCTCGGACCCCTCCTCTTCATCATTTACCTCCTTCCTCTAGGTCACATCTTCCGCAAATACGGCGTCCATTTCCACTGCTATGCTGATGACACACAGCTCTACTTGTCATCAAAACCTAACTCCACCCACCCACCCTCCATCCTCACCGACTGTCTCAACAAGCTAAATCACTGGTTTTCTAACAATTTCCTTCAACTAAACAGCAACAAAACAGAAATCATTCTTGTTGGTACCAAAAACTATTTCAAAATCAGAACATCTTCTCGTCCCCCTTAACAACTCTCTGCTATCCCCCTCCCCTCAGGTCAAGAGTCTCTGTGTCATCCTCGACACCACTCTCTCCTTCACTTCACACATCAACAATATTACTCGGTCTGCCTATTTCCACCTCCGTAATATTAACCGTCTCCGTCCTTCTCTCACACCCGCTCCACAGCCATCCTGGTGCACAGTCTTGTGACTTCCCGTATCGATTACTGCAACTCCCTTCTCTACGGCCTCCCCAACAAATCTCTCCACAAGTTACAGATGGATCCAGAACTCGGCTGCCCGTGTTATCAATCAAACCTACCATAACCACATCACTCCTGTCCTGCAGCAGCTCCACTGGTTCCCGGTTAAATCACGCATCATCTTCAAAATTCTACTAGCCTTTTTTTTAACAAGATGGCTGCCACGAACGGTCGCTTGAAGAAATGCTGCGCCTCGAGAGAGCTATCTGAGTAAATTGCTCGCTAATTGCTCGTAAATAACTTACTAGGTGAACAATTCTACACACAGGAAGTTTTAACATACCTGTTGAATTTTCTCGTTGTTGAATTTTATCGTTGGACGGATTGATTCCTCGGTCCTGTGAGACTGCTCGCTGCTGGGACCGAGTCTGCTGGGTCCGTGGAGTGGACCGTGGAGACCTGCGGGTTGTCGGAGCAGGAGGATCCGGGTCCTTGGGTCGGACCTGAGTCCAGCGGCTGCTGGTGTGCAGCAGAGACGTGGCTGGGCCTGGACCTTCGAGAGGGTGGACGCACTACTCGCCGGCCGCGGAGTCGGCCTGCCGGGCTAAGGTGTGTGGCCGCGGCGAACTCTAGAACTGCAGAAGTTGTGCCAACTCTGTGAAACAAAGGTTTTTTGGTCGGCCTCGCTGGAGGATTCTATGGTCTACGGTGGCCGCGAAGATCTTTTTTTGCTTCTTCCTTTTTTGCTTTTTTCTGACATTTTATTCTGGTGTGGTGACCACCAGCTACCACTGGAGGGCGGCCACACCTTGGAATTGAAGCAGGCCACACGGCCAGCTGATGGAACATTATTTCCTGAAAGTGAGTACTTCACATAATGACGAGTAAATCCAGACGTACAAAAAAAGAACACTTGGAAGAACATAGTGATCAAGACATGGAAGACATCAAAAGGTCTTTAGATTTTATGAGTTCAACAATTACCAAGTTGGAATCAAAACAAGAACAAATTATTGGATTAATTGAAGAGGTGAAACTTCTAAGAATTCAAATAAATGAAAAGGATAAAAAAATATCTGATCTTGAGAAAAGGATGGAGGACATGGAAAGAATTAACAGACAAGAAAACCTGTTGATATCTGGTTTGAAAATAAAACCTAAGACCTTTTCCAAAGCGCTAAAGGGTCCTGAAACAACTGAAGACGCTTCACAGCAGGATTTACAAACCTTGGAGAACCAGGTTGTATCCTATCTTCAAGAAAAGGACTTTAATATTGTAAAAGAGGATCTCTCAATTTGTTATACCCTACCTGGACTGGACAAAACCAAACCAATTATAGTAGTTAGATTTATCAGTAGGAAATTAAGAAACAATGTATTATTTCAAGCTAGAACAAAACTTAAAGATACAAAGGTATATCTTAATGAACATCTAACAAGAAAAAATGCCACTATTGCTAAGGAATCGAGGTTACTGAGAAAACAGCAAAAAATTACATCAACATGGACAAGAAACGGATTTGTTTGGATAAAGGTTCAAGATAGTTCACAACCGAAAATCATACACGAAATGAAGGATTTGGAAAAATTCTAATAAATCCAGAAGAGGATAATTTCAAGTCATCTGGTTATATTGGCACAAAGTTCTATTAAATAGTCTATTAAACGGAAGTTTATGAGTATGACTTTGACAGAAAACACTGAACCTAAAGTCTATAACTTTGATGATTTGATTGATCCGGGATTCTTTCCTACAATAGAGGAATGCGATTATTACAATGACAAACAATTTCATGATATCTCTCAATCAAAAACTGGTTTGTCACTAATTCATTTCAACTGCAGAAGTATCAATGCCAATTTTTCTAAGATAACCGATTATTTAATGAAATTAAATAGAACATTCTCGATAATAGCTTTATCAGAAACATGGCTAAACAATGATAATACCGATATTTTCCACATCAATGATTATGAACTATATACGATGAACAGAAATCACTCAAGAGGTGGTGGTGTAGCTCTATTTGTACACAAAACAATAAACTGTAAATTAAGCAACGAAATGACAATAATTGAGGAAAACATAATTGAAATGATAACAATTGAAATATTAAATAATAACGAAAGAAATATTATCATAAGTTGTGTGTACCGACCACCTAGCTTAAATATTGATTTATTCTCAGATAAGATTGTTGAACTATTAAATAAGAACTATAATAAAACAATTTTTTTATGTGGTGACTTTAATGTCGATTTGGCAAAAAAAACAGAATAGTATAAATCCATCCATCCATCCATCCATCCATTTTCTTCCGCTTATCCGGGGTCGGGTCGCGGGGGTAGCAGCCTAAGTAGGGAGGCCCAGACTTCCCTCTCCCCAGCCACTTGGAGCAGCTCCTCTGGGGGAATCCCAAGGCGTTCCCAGGCCAGCCGAGAAACATAGTCCCTCCAGCGTGTCCTGGGTCTTCCTCTGGGTCTCCTCCCGGTGGGACATGCCCGGAACACCTCACCAGGGAGGCGTCCAGGAGGCATCCTAACCAGATGCCCGAGCCACCTCAACTGGCTCCTCTCGATGTGGAGAAGCAGCGGCTCTACTCCGAGTCCCTCCCGGATGACTGAGCTTCTCACCCTATCTCTAAGGGAGAGTCCAGCCACCCTGCGGAGAAAACTCATTTCAGCCGCTTGTATCCGAGATCTTGTTCTTTCGGTCATAACCCAAAGCTCATGACCATAGATGAGGGTGGGAACGTAGATCGATCGGTAAATTGAGAGCTTTGCCTTTTGACTCAGCTCTCTCTTCACCACGACAGACCGGTACAGCGCCCGCTTCACTGCGGACGCTGCACCTATCCGCCTATCGATCTCACGCTCCAGTATAGTATAAATACATTTAGAAATTCAATGCAATCTTTAAATCTTTATCCACTAATTTCTAAGCCTACAAGAATCACAGCTCACAGTGCAACATTAATAGATAATATTTTTACAAACACGACAAATGGGGATGTATTCGGTGGTATATTGATGAGCGATCTTAGTGATCACCTACCAATCTTTACATTTTATCAAAAGTATCAATCTATTCCACTTACAATTCCAAAAAAGAAATCATTTATAATAAATACATCAAAGAAAGCATTAGATAAATTAAAGGATGATCTAACTAAACAAAACTGGGAAAGTGTATATATTAATGATGTAAATAAATCATACGATGTGTTCATGAATATTTTAGAAGCATTACCGTATTCGTCGGCGTATAAGTCGCACCGGAGTATAAGTCGCACCAACCTAATTATGCCCAATTAAATGGAAAAATCAACGTATAAGTCGCACCGGCCTATAAGTCGCACCGGCCTATAGGTCGCACCTCACGTGAACTGGTGTTTTGCCCAAAATGGACTGGCTGCCAAATTGTTTGGAAGGACTTTTGACAAGATTATCACATAAAAACTACAGTATTTTGTTTGATGTGTCTTAGTTGAACTTTTCATTAATAAATGAACATATTTTTTGTATATTTTGTGTCTTTCATCATTTATCTTTAAAGATAAACACATAAAAATATATTTTTATTAGCTGACATTACAGTAAAAAATGTGTCTCAGTTTAAACTGGTACTGCACCATTTTGGGAGTTTTTGACCAAAGTCAAATTATGACCAAAATATTGGAAAAATCGACGTATAAGTCGCACCGGCCTATAAGTCGCAGGGCTTAGAAATGTAGGCAAAAAGGTGCGACTTATACGCCGGAGAATACGGTATATAAAAAAAACTGTGTAGTGAAAACTTACACTACAAAGAATCATGTAGACCAACAGTGGATGACAAAAGGTTTAAAAAATGCTTGTAAAAAGAAAAACTATTTGTATTCATGCTTCCTAAAATGTAGAACAAAGGAAGCTGAAGATAAGTACAAACAATACAAAAATAAATTGGTTGGGATTATAAGAAAACACAAGAAAGAATATTACAGTGAATTGTTGAATAAAAGTAATGGGGATATGAGGGCGACGTGGAAAGTTGTGAATGGTGTGATAAATAAACATAAGGTAAACAATGGTATTCCACAGAACTTTAAAATAAATAATACGGAAACAAATGACAAAAATGAAATTGTAAATGGTTTTAATCAGTATTTTGTCAATGTCGGAACTAACCTTGCAGCTACGATCCCAGTAGTGAAAAATAAGATGAACCATTTGATCAAGGATTGTTCTGACAATATGTTTCTGAAGGAAACTGATAAAGACGAGATATTGAAAGTGGTTAATAATTGTATAGAAAAAAAATCCAAAGATTGTTTGAATATGGACATGTCGTTTGTGAAAAACATTATAAGTCATGTGATTGAACCATTCACTTACATCTGTAATTTGTCGTTTACAACTGGCGTATTTCCAGATGGTATGAAGGTAGCCAAAGTGGTACCGTTGTTCAAAACCGGTAACAAATGCGAATTTAATAATTATAGACCAATATCACTATTACCACAGTTTTCTAAAATCTTAGAGAAATTATTCAGTATTAGATTAGATAAATTCATTGAACAACACAACATTATCACGAATAATCAATATGGTTTTAGAAGTGGTCATTCTACATCAATGGCACTTATGGATTTTGTTGAACAAGTATCTACTGCTATTGACCAACAACAATATTGTGTAAGTGTTTTTGTTGATTTAAAAAAAGCATTTGACACTGTTAATCATAGCATTCTCCTTAACAAATTACACAAATACGGATTAAGAGGTTTAGCCCTAAATTGGGTGTGTAGTTACTTAGACAACAGAAAACAATATGTGCAATTGGACGATGTAAAATCAGAGCAATGTACGGTTACATGTGGGGTACCTCAGGGATCCATTCTCGGGCCGAAATTATTTATTTTGTATGTTAATGATATAGTTAAAGTGTCTAATTTTATGAAGTGCATTCTTTTTGCTGATGACACAACTTTTTTCTGTTCTGGAAAAGATATCAATGAATTACTGGATTTGTTGATGAATGAGTTTCTAAAGATTCAAAATTGGTTTAGACTTAATAAATTGTCATTAAATTTGGAGAAGACAAACTACATGATATTTAGTAATAAAAAACAATCAATTGATATTCCATTTCTGATCAGTAACTCATTGATTCAAAGAGTCAGTGAGGTAAAATTCTTGGGTGTAGTTATTGATGATAAGCTCTCATGGAAACAACACATCAATTTGGTCAAAACAAAAATATCCAAATCAATTGCAGTATTTTATAAAGTTAGATATCTATTTAATGATAAAGCATTGTGTCTATTGTATAATTCGATTGCTGTGCCACATCTGATTTATTGTATAAATGTATGGGGCAAAGCTTGTAAAACCAACACATTCCCTCTTTTTATTTTGCAGAAAAAAATTATAAGAGTTATGACAAGAAAACATTACTGCCACCCATCTAATGAATTGTTTTGTCAAATGAATCTACTGAAATTTTATGATTTAGTAGATTATAACATTTTGCAAATTATGTATAAAGCTCATAATTGTATGTTACCTTCAAACATCCAAATGTACTTTGTCAAAAGAGCTAGCAATTATAATCTCAAGGGAAAAGATATTTTTGTCAAACAGAAATTCAGAACAAGTTTAAAGGGAAGATCTACTGTGATACAGGGTGTTGGACTGTGGAATAATTTAAAGTCTGATTTTAAGGAAGCCAAATCGATTCCTGTCTTTAAGAAATGTGTTAAAGTTGATTTGTTGAACAGATATAAATGACTGTATTGAGTATATATATAATTTCTGGTTAAACGAGTTGTTTACTTATTTAGTTGTTGTAGAGCACTTAGTTTGTATTAGATGAAAAAAGGAGCAGATTTAATAAGATATTTTCTTCATCTGCTACCTTTCATTTTATGTTTTTTCTTTTCATTTTCATATATTTATGTTATTTGTTGTATTTTTATAAAATGAATAAACTTTAATAAAAAAAATAAAATAAAAAAAAAGATACGTTTGGACACATAAGAGTGGGACGTCAGCGTGAGCACCTTACTCTGGCAGTGACAGGAAGTTGTACTTCCCGCTTTCTAACACTATCGGCGCATTTGGACGTCGTAAAATGGAAACAGACATGGAAAGATCTTCGGCTTTTGGCAGACTTTTCGGGGCCATTTCTCTTGCAAGACAGGAACTTAATAATCCAGAGGAAATACTGTCTGCTACAAGGCGACTTTTCCGACGTCGCCCCGCCAGACAAGGTAAGCTAGCAAAATTGTGTTAAGCCGGTAGCAAAGAAGTTGTGTGAAAGTTAATATGATTATATTTATCCCCGAAAAAGTTACTAACGGATTTGTTAGTGATAATAAAAGAATACGCCAAAGGCCATTTTAACTAGTTAATTAATTGAGTAGTAACGTTTATTTAATTTGTTAATATTTGGGTAAGTTCGTTGCTAATTTCATTGGTAGAACCTCCAGGCGATGTGGCGCTAAGCCTGATAATATTTTACGTTGTAAAATGATTACAATCTTTTATCTGTTAATCACATGCATTTCTTAATTCACAGGATGATAAAAAAAAAATTTAGTAGGCTTAAATCTCATGAAGTGTGAGACCAATAAGGTTAAACGTAAGAGTTACACTAAGTTGCAAATGTAAACCAATTAGGCTTACTTCCCCCGCAGGTTCCACCACATGTAGGAATGGCCAAAAGAGCAAACTTCAGATGGCATCCAAACGTTAAAAGCAATTTGATAGCCATTGTTGGAAGAAAGTTTCATCAACAGACATCCCTACTTTACAATTCAAAGCAAGCACAGGTGTCGAACTCCGATCCTCGAGGGCCACTGTCCTGCATGTTTTCTCGTTATCCTGCTCAAACACACCTGATTTGCATGAATGGATGATTAACAGGCTTCTTCACAATTTAAAGCTGCTATATGTAACTTTTCTAACAATATATTTTTAACATATTTCTTCACTCTGTCACTAGATTGATGTTAGAGAGGTAATCTCTGAAAAAAACTAAAAAAAAATATTGTCCCCTTGCTTCTCCAGGTGGTAAATAAGCATTTCTAAAAAGAAAAAGTGACCCGCCATTTTCCAGCCAATAAAAACAAAGTTTGTAACCAGCCAATAAAAACCGAGCTTGAATTTGAATCAGCCAATAAAAACAGAGCTTGAATTTGAATCAGCCAATAAAAACAGAGCTTGAATTTGAATTTCAACAGACCACAAGGGGGCAGAGCCATATATGGCTCTGAGGGGGAGGGATCAGAATGCTTTGCTTGTTGAAATTTTTTCTAAGTGCTGATGTTCTACAGAAACTGCAGACTTCACCTTTAAGTAGTTAATTGAAGCACTGAATCAGGTGTGTTGAAGCAAAGAAACACGGAAAACATGCAGGAAAGCGGTCCTCGAGGACCTGAGTTTGACACAGCCTAAAGGCTCTATTACTAATATGCTGGTAGGCAACACTGCCAGATGTTCTTGGTCTATGTCCAGACCAGTCTTGGTGGCAGTAGAAATACCTATTCAATGTTAGATTATTTTTTTATTCATTTGATATGTCTTAGACTGCAAAAGGGTTAAAGAAACAAAAATTAAGTTGCTATATTCTGTATTTTGTGTTTTCACTGTTACTTATTAGAATATATAGTTCCATAGATTGTTGTTCTTGTAGTTATTACTGCTTCTTAGTTGCTTTTGTTTGGAAAAAAAATGTTTATATACGAAATATCTTTGATAGGATCCATTGGAAGACGGGCAAACCCTTTGTGGCAGGCAAGACTCTTTCTTCTTCCTGGTCCAAATTTTGATGTTCTTCCCTCTGCAACGGATCTTCAACACCTTGTCAAAAATGGATTAGGTAAAGTTTAGATCAAAATATGTGAAATATAGAAATTATGCATACATTAATTTTTGCTGTTAAGCCTCATTGTACCATTTTGTTTATCAATTGATTTGCTTTAGCCATATGAGGCTAATTATTTATGTGTTCACACATTAAAGCAAATGTCTTAGAAAGGAAGTATTAGGTCAAGGCATTGTAATATCAAAGCCTACATTATGAAGACACAATTCTTAAAATAATAAGCAGCCTTTTCAACTTAAAGTAAAGACTTGCAGGTTAGGTGGAGGTCTCCCTTAAAAAAGTCTGTGTGTATCAATAGCACTTGTACGGACAGATAAAGGCTGAATATTCAGTGTTTGTAACTGAGCTATGAGTTTAGTTGTAATCTTTTAGGTGTTTCCCACTAATATGTTAATATATATTTTTTCTTTTTCTTTATTTAGGCCAACCAGCTCACAATGAGTCAACAGTGGGTGGACAAAGTTTGAAGATAGACCTGACGTGGACGCTGTCTGACCTAAATAATTTCATCTGTCAGAGTTATCCTCAGATAAGTTTAAATCTGACCGGGTTTGAGTTGGCAAGGGTAGGCAAGAGGCTGTTACAGCCCTCTTAATGAAAGTTAGTCATGGCACTGGGGTGTAACACAAACCGAGTAAGTAAACCTCAAGCAGTTGATGTATATAGATAAAATACAATTTATTTTACAATTGTGAAAAGGGTAACATAACAAAAGTATAATCCCCTAACAGTGGAGCTTTAAGCTTCAGGGTCTCCAAGGCCAAAACAACAAACAAAACACCCCCTTCTAACTATGAAAACACAAATGTCTCTGGCTAAGAATAAACTCAAAAGTACAAGGGCTAAACTCCCTGTCTGACCATAAAACAGGAGAAAAGAGTTAGAACAAAAATGAACCACTCAAACCACTGCATTGACCTGTCTGCTCTGCCCCTGTCCGAAAAACAAAAAGTCAAAAATCTGGGAGTGATAATGGATCCTTCCATGAAACTCAACAGTCATGTAAACATGATCGTCAAATCCTGTTTTTTCCAGCTGAGGCGTCTGTCTAAGCTGAAGCCCATATTATCCAAAAAGCACCTGGAGACAGTGATTCACGCATTCATTACATCTAGGCTTGATTACTGCAATTCACTTCTGTTTGGCGTCAGTCAAGCCACCATTGCACGATTGCAACTGGTTCAGAACGCAGCTGCCCGATTTTTAACCAGCACACGCAAAAGAGAGCACATTACACCAGTCTTGGCCTCCCTTCACTGGCTACCGGTTCATCTTCGAATCCAATTCAAAATTCTCATGTATGT
>JBBPBX010060928.1:0-21278 GCA_038048925.1 Garcialebias charrua
ATTACATCACTGCCTATAGTCATAATACTGTTTACATTCTCTGTTTACATTTATTAATACTGTTTACTTTTATTACTACTGCTTACATTTAATTACTACTGTTTACATTTACACTACTCTAATATCTACACCACTGCTGATACATATACAGTGTGCTCTGAACGGTCTTATTTAGGGATGCCCAATGTGCCTTACTGCATATGCCACTTTTTGCCTCTATAACAACATCAACTACTACCTCATACATATACTGTGCACATTAACTCATACGCTGCTTTGCCACTTTGCAAATGTCAATGCTAGAAACCTTTAGTTTATTTTAGTTATACTTTTTATACTCTTTTTTTATACTAGTATGCAAAAACTCAGGACAGTATTATGTTCATTAAATGTTTAATGTTTTAGTTTTAGAGTTGGTGTAAATTTTCATACTCTTATACCACTATGCAAAAAACTCAGGACAGTGTTAGTTTTACTATTTTATGCTTATGTCAATTATTATATGTTTCAGTGTTTCAATGTTTAGATGTTTACTGTTGCACCGAGGGACTGAGAGAAACGCAATTTCGGTCCTGTGTATGTCCTGTACAGTACATATTGCAGATCTGACAATAAAGTTGACTTTGACTTTGACTTTGACTTTTGACTTTGAAAATCACTCTGTCCCTTTAGAATCTTTCAGAAAATCGCAATATTGTATTGAATTGGATCGTTAGCTGAATATCGCAATATATATCGTATCGTGAGCAGAATATCGTGTATCGTATCGTGAGATTACTGTGTCACTACAGCCCTATCACTCACTGACTCCACTAATGATCTTTGTAATAAATGTATCTCCTTTTTCCAAAACAAGATCCAAAAAATCAGATCAGCCATCACCTCTTCACCCCCTGCCCTTTCTCCGGCTGTGAATGTACAGCTTGGGAACCCTCCCCCCTTTAGCTTTTTCCCAGAGGTCTATGTGAAGGAAGTTGAAGCCACTGCCAGGGCCATGAAACCCTCCACATGTGCTCTTGACACCTTCCCAACAGCCCTAGGCTAATATTTCCTCTCTCTGTACTCTTATCACCATCATAGTTAATCAATCTCTCCAATCTGGTCATATTTCCCCTGTCTTGAAGTCAACTATAATTAAACCCCTTCTTAAAAAAACCTACCCTCGATCCTCATGACCTGGCAAATTACAGACCCATTTCCAACCTCCCCTTCCTCGCTAAAGTTTTGGAGAAATTAGTCTCAGTTCATCTACAAGAACATCTACATGACAATAATATACTGGACAAATTTCAATCAGGTTTTTGAACAGCATATAGCACTGAAACAGCTCTTGTCCGGGTCACAAATGACCTGTTTGTTGGTCAATGCAGACCGTGGTTCCTTCTCTCTCCTTATTCTTCTTGATCTTTCGGCAGCCTTCAACACAGTTGATCATTATATTCTGCTCCAACGTTTACAGCATTTTTCAGGGATTACTGGCAGTGCCCTGGAGTGGTTCCAATCATACCTGACAGACAGAACAGAGTTTGTCTCCATTAGGCGTGCCAAGTCATTTAGCCATCCTGTTTCTTGTGGTGTGCCCCAGGGATCAGTTCTGGGACCCCTCCTTTTTAAAGGGGACCACAGATGCAAAATTCACTTTTTAATGTTTTTTTTTTTTTTACTCTACTTTGGGTATTTACTTCTTGAAAAAACAGTCCTAGGGCCAAAGAAATGCACCCAGTGGTTTATTTACTCTAAGTTGATTTGTTTTCCAGTGATATATACATCTCGTTTTCAAATCCTCGCGCTTGTGACGTCACAAGTCGCAGCCACAACCCACCCCAAACCTGAGTCCAGCCCCTCACCTAGCAACCCCTGGTTAGGCTCAACCCACTTCAGTATAAAAGACGTGACGGTTGTTTTTCCTGATTTCATCTCATCTTTTGTTTAAATGTTCTTAATTTCATGTGTACAGCACTTTGTTGCAGCTGTGGTTGTTTTAAATGGCTTTATAAATAAAGTATAATTGTTATTTTTAAGTTTTATTTCAATTTTTAGCGTATTAGCGATCGCTCCCAACGCGCAGCCGGCAGAAATAAAACTAGCAGACCGCCGGCGAAGAGACCATCTGCGTGCGGGAGCTGCTGGCTTTTGAGGTCCGTGTGGGTCCGGTCAGAGGTTGCCTCATACGGATAAATTAACTGGAGACACTTGGTGAACTTTGTGTATGTCTGGACTTGAGCAGCGATCGCTCCCAAAAGCGCTGCATGCAACGAGCGGAGCTGCGGGCGGAGGAGGAAGAGCTATCATCAGCCTCGGAGGTGGGCTAATGCTAAAAGGAGCTACAAATGGCGGCGCGCACAAATGGCTTTCGGTAAGTTATCTTAAACTAGCACTAACAGTAAGTCAAATGAGTAATAAAAAAAGAGCTAATTTTAAAACAACAACAGATTTGAGATACTGTCACAGTCAGTCAGTCACCCTGCTGACCCCTCTCCCTTTAGCCTGACCCATCTGTCCTCACACTTACTCCCTTTTGTCATTTTTCTTGCCCCTTCTGTCCACAGTCCTATTTAGTTCAGCCTGACTCCCCTCTGTCATATTTTTTGCCCCTTCTGTCCACAGTCCTATTTAGTTCAGCCTGACTCCCTTCTGTCATATTTTTTGCCCCTTCTGTCCACAGTCCTATTTAGTTCATCCCAGTAATGCCTGTCACCCTTCCTCTGCTCCTGTAGTTTTACCATTCATCCCAGTAATACCTGTCACCCTTCCTCTGCTCCTGTCTCCTTGCTTCATCAGTTCATCTGTACATGCCCCCCTGCTTAATCTTCATGGTCTTTGTTCCTCTGCCCTTCTGATTTTTGTTCTGTTCTTTGTGTGATTTGTTTCTTGTTGTAACTTTGTTTCTGTCATCCTCAGTCTGCTTCTTCAGCCCTGATTCTACTCATCTGCTCACTTCTTCTGCTCCTCATGCCATTGTTTGTTTTTCCTGCTGTGTTTTTCTTTTCACCCATCTGTCATTGCTCACAGCCACTCCTGTCAGTCAACTGTTCACCACACCCCTTCTGCCCCAGCTTAGCTATCAGTCCTTCATTCCTTCCACCTGTTCAGCTCAGCATTTAAGCTCCTGCCATCCACCTCCAGTTTGTGCAGTCATTGTTTTTTTGGTTTCAGCTCTGTTATCACAGACAACACGGTCCTTCTGTTTGCCTGCCTAATCTGTACCCATCCCGTTTACCAACCTGTTAGTTTGTAAGTTTTTTGCTGCCACGTCAGCTTTTTGTTTTAGGTTGTTTAAAATAAATAATTTTTAGTTCAAAGAGAACTCCTGCTTCAGTCATCCTGCCTGCTTTTGGATTCAAACCTAAACGGATCGTGACAGAATGACTGCACCAACTGAACCCAAAGGTAGGATGATCACTTTGTTTGAGTTTTTTGCCCAGGAGGCTGAAAAGACTGCCTAGAGGGAGAGAGAGGAGGAGATGAAGGATCTGTTCAGGGGAACCCACCTGGCTATAAAGCCTGTTCCCTCCTATCCACCTCAGTGGCTTCATGAGGGACCTTCAGAGGAGGACTCAGACGAGGAGTACCGTAAACACCGGTGTATAATACGCACGTTTATTGCTCATTTGAATGTCCTACGTATTATACACCGAAGCGTATTATCTACAGATTTTTCCCCATATTTTTAGACCCATTTTTGGCTCTGATTCGCTTTTTCATTTTGGCCTAAAAATGGTGAGGTACCAGTTTCGGCCGCTATGGGCACTAATGCACCCTGTAGTCTGTTTACCTGCAGACTGTACGTGGAGGCATATCCTGGCGCCATCTAGTGGCCATGAAGAATACTGTCACGGCAGCGCGTATTATACACCGAAGCGTATTATCTACCGGTTTTTCTGATTCATTTCCAAATATTGGCCAAAGCGTATTATATACCGGAGCGTATTATACACCGGAGCGTATTATACACCGGTGTTTACGGTACTGGTTCCCCTCTGCTCCAAGCTTATGCCGCAGAGGACAGAGGGGTCTACGACGGTCTCAGCTCAGCCCTCGCTCTCAGGAGGAGTGAGGGGGGGGTGTTGCTGGAAGGGTAGTACAGCCCTACTTCACCAGTGGTGCAGGAACGTTGGCAGGCTTATGTGGAGGCGAGGTACCTGCGTCCGCCCAGGCGTGAGGAGGTCCAGACGGCTGCTCCTCACACCTGCCCGCCTGAGGAGGTCACTTCACCAGAACTCCTGACTCTTCCACCACCTGCTGAAGCTTTGGCATCTCCACCACCCACCTGTCCAGCTTCTCGCCGCCGCAGAAGGAGAGGTTGACGTGGGACCCAAACCGTCTCTCTACCCGGGTCACCCATCCCTGCTCCTGATGCTCCACTGACCCTCATGTCGCCCGCTGCCACCGCAGGGGCTCCACTGACCCTCATGTCGCCCGCTGCCACCGCAGGGGCTCCACAGACCCTCATGTCGCCCGCTACCGCCGTAGGGGCTCCACTGACCCTCATGTCGCCCGCTGCCGCTGCAGGGGCTCCACTGAAACTCATGTCGCCCGCTGCCGTCATCGCAGGGGCTCCACAGACCTTCCTGTCGCCCGTTGCCATCGCCGCAGGGGTTCCACAGACCTTCATGTCGCCCGTTGCCGCCTCAGGGGCTCCACAGACCTTCATGTCGCCCGCTGCCGCCACAGGGGCTCCACAGACCTTCATGTCGCCCGTTGCCGCCACAGGGGCTCCACAGACCTTCATGTCACCCGTTGCCGCCACAGGGGCTCCACAGACCTTCATGTCGCCCATTGCAGCCACAGGGGCTCCACGGACCTTCATGTCGCCCGTTGCCATTGCAGGGGCTCCACAGACCTTCATGTCGCCCGCTGCCGCTGCTGCAGGGGCTCCACAGACCTCCATGTCGCCCGTTGCCATTGCAGGGGCTCTACAGACCTCCACGTCGCCCGCTGCCGTTGCAGGGGCTCTACAGACCTCCACGTCGCCCGCTGCCGTTGCAGGGGCTCTACAGACCTCCACGTCGCCCGCTGCCGTTGCAGGGGCTCTACAGACCTCCACGTCGCCCGCTGCCGTTGCAGGGGCTCTACAGACCACGTCGCCCGCTGCCACCGCAGGGGCTCTACAGACCTCCACGTCGCCCGTTGCCACCGCAGGAGCTCTACAGACCTCCACGTCGCCCGCTGCCACCGCAGGGGCTCTACAGACCTCCACGTCGCCCGCTGCCACCGCAGGGGCTCTACAGACCTCCACGTCGCCCGCTGCCACCGCAGGGGCTCCACAGACTACCACACCGGCATAGCCCGACTCGCCGGCTGCAGGCCCCTCACCCGACTCGCTGGCTGGAGGTCCCTCGCCCGACTCGTTGGCTGCAGGCCCCTCGCCCGACTCGCCGGCTGCAGGCCCCTCGCCCGACTCGCCGGCTGCAGGCTCCTCGCCCGACTCGACGGCTGCTCCTGCTCAGTTTGGCGAGATTGGGTTCCACTCACTCCAGCTCCAGACCAGTGACTTTGTTATAATAAATCAAACCTTGTTACGTTTATTGACCTCTGCCAGAGAAGTTCCAAATCCAGACAATATTAACATTATGCTTTCCGTTGCAGAGAGCTTTATGGGTTCTCAGTGTGCTCTGACCCAGCTTCCTGTATACAAAGGGTTTTTGAGTAAGATGAGGGCTCTAAAACCTGCCGCAGCAAACCTTCAGCCTGCAGCCATGAGGCTCCAGCCTGCCACAGTCGTTCCAGAAATTCCTGTGTTTAAGTCTCCTGAGTTCCTCATGTCTCCAGAGGGAGCTCCTCAAGCTTCCTGTGTCGAAGACTCTGCTCCTGCCGTCGAAGATCCTGTTCCTGCCGTCGAAGACCCTGTTCCTGCCGTCGAAGACCCTGTTCCTGCCGTCGAAGACCCTGTTCCTGCCGTCGAAGACCCTGTTCCTGCCGTCGAAGACCCTGTTCCTGCAGTCGAAGACTCTGTTCCTGCGGTCGAAGTCTCGTCTTCGGCGCCCGACTACGCTTCGGCTGATGCAGACGACTCTTCGGCTACGCAACGGTCAGCATTGCCGTCTCTGACCCAGCAGCTGCCAGCACCGCCCCCCTCTGGTCCAACAGCTGCCAGCACCGCCCCCTCTGGCCCAGCAGCTGCCAACACTGCCCCCTCTGGCCCAACAGCTGTCAGTACCGCCCTCTCTGGCCCAGCAGCTGCCAGCACCGCCCTCTCTGGCCCAGCAGCTGCCAGCACCGCCCTCTCTGGCCCAGCAGCTGCCAGCACCGCCCTCTCTGGCCCAGCAGCTGCCAGCACCGCCCTCTCTGGCCCAGCAGCTGCCAGCACCGCCCTCTCTGGCCCAGCAGCTGCCAGCACCGCCCTCTCTGGCCCAGCAGCTGCCAGCACCGCCCTCTCTGGCCCAGCAGCTGCCAGCACCGCCCTCTCTGGCCCAGCAGCTGCCAGCACTGCCCTCTCTGGCCAAGCAGCTGCCAGCATTGCCCTCTCTGGCCCAGCAGCTGCCAGCACCTCCCTCTCTGGCCCAGCAGCTGCCAGCACCTCCCTCTCTGGCCCAGCAGCTGCCAGCTAGGCCCTCTCTGGCCCATCAGCTGCCAGCTAGGCCTTCTCTGGCCTAGCAGCTGCCAGCCCCGCCCCCTCTGGCCCAGCAGCTGCCAGCACCGCCCCCTCTGGCCCAGCAGCTGCCAGCACGCCCCCTCTGGCCCAGCAGCTGCCAGCACCGCCCTCTCTGGCCCAGTAGCTGCCAGCACTGCCCTCTCTGGCCAAGCAGCTGCCAGCATTGCCCTCTCTGGCCCAGCAGCTGCCAGCACCTCCCTCTCTGGCCCAGCTGCTGCCAGCTAGGCCCTCTCTGGCCCATCAGCTGCCAGCTAGGCCTTCTCTGGCCTAGCAGCTGCCAGCATTGCCCTCTCTGGCCTAGCAGTTGCCGGCATTGTCCTCTCTGGCCCAGCAGCTGCCGGCATTGCCCTCTCTGGCCCAGCAGCTGCCGGCATTGCCCTCTCTGGCCCAACAGCTGCCGGCATTACCCTCTCTGGCATTGCCCTCTCTGGCCCAGCATCTGCCGGCATTGCCCTCTCTGGCCCAGCATCTGCCGGCATTGCCCTCTCCGGCCCAGCAGCTGCCGGCATTGCCCTCTCTGGCCCAGCAGCTGCCGGCATTGCCCTCTCTGGCCCAGCAGCTGCCGGCATTGCCCTCTCTGGCCCAGCAGCTGCCGGCATTGCCCTCTCTGGCCCAGCAGCTGCCAGCATTGCCCTCTCTGGCCCAGCAGCTGCCAGCACCGCCCTCTCTGGCCCAGCAGCTGCCAGCACCGCCCTCTCTGGCCCAGCAGCTGCCAGCACCGCCCTCTCTGGCCCAGCAGCTGCCAGCACCGCCCTCTCTGGCCCAGCAGCTGCCAGCACCGCCCTCTCTGGCCCAGCAGCTGCCACCACCGCCCTCTCTGGCCCAGCAGCTGCCAGCATCGTCCTCTCTGGCCCAGTTCTGCCCTTCTTCGAACTCTGGTCTAGCTCTGGACGTCCGCCCAAACCCTGGCCCTGCTCTGGAATGTCCCTGGGACGTCTGTCTGATCTTTGGCCTCGCTCTGGACGGCCCCCGGGCTGTCCCTTGTTTTGCACATAGCCCAGGGCCGTTTATATGTATTTGTGTTTTGGTTTCTCCTTGTTCCCAGGTCTGGTCCTGTCGGGTTTTTGTTTAGGTATTTTACCCTTGCCCTCTGTCCTTGTGTTTGCCCCCTCCACCCGCCCTGTTCTAGCTTGGGTTCCTTCTTTTTTCTGGAAGATCTGTCAGGATGCCGGACCTTAAAGGGGGGCTATGTCACGGTCAGCGGCCCCGCTGACCCCCCTCCCTTTAGCCTGACCCTTCTGTCCTCACACTTACTCCCTTCTGTCATATTTCTTGCCCCTTCTGTCCACAGTCCTATTTAGTTCAACCCAGTAATACCTGTCACCCTTCCTCTGGCCCAGCAGCTGCCAGCTAGGCCCTCTCTGGCCCATCAGCTGCCAGCTAGGCCTTCTCTGGCCTAGCAGCTGCCAGCACCGCCCCCTCTGGCCCAGCAGCTGCCAGCACCGCCCCCTCTGGCCTAGCAGCTGCCAGCACCGCCCCCTCTGGCCCAGCAGCTGCCAGCACCGCCCCCTCTGGCCCAGCAGCTGCCAGCACCGCCCTCTCTGGCCCAGTAGCTGCCAGCACTGCCCTCTCTGGCCAAGCAGCTGCCAGCATTGCCCTCTCTGGCCCAGCAGCTGCCAGCACCTCCCTCTCTGGCCCAGCTGCTGCCAGCTAGGCCCTCTCTGGCCCATCAGCTGCCAGCTAGGCCTTCTCTGGCCTAGCAGCTGCCAGCATTGCCCTCTCTGGCCTAGCAGTTGCCGGCATTGTCCTCTCTGGCCCAGCAGCTGCCGGCATTGCCCTCTCTGGCCCAGCAGCTGCCGGCATTGCCCTCTCTGGCCCAACAGCTGCCGGCATTACCCTCTCTGGCCCAGCATCTGCCCGCATTGCCCTCTCTGGCCCAGCATCTGCCGGCATTGCCCTCTCTGGCCCAGCATCTGCCGGCATTGCCCTCTCCGGCCCAGCAGCTGCCGGCATTGCCCTCTCTGGCCCAGCAGCTGCCGGCATTGCCCTCTCTGGCCCAGCAGCTGCCGGCATTGCCCTCTCTGGCCCAGCAGCTGCCGGCATTGCCCTCCCTGGCCCAGCAGCTGCCAGCATTGCCCTCTCTGGCCCAGCAGCTGCCAGCATTGCCCTCTCTGGCCCAGCAGCTGCCAGCACCGCCCTCTCTGGCCCAGCAGCTGCCAGCACCGCCCTCTCTGGCCCAGCAGCTGCCAGCACCGCCCTCTCTGGCCCAGCAGCTGCCAGCACCGCCCTCTCTGGCCCAGCAGCTGCCAGCACCGCCCTCTCTGGCCCAGCAGCTGCCAGCACTGCACTCTCTGGCCCAGCAGCTGCCACCACCGCCCTCTCTGGCCCAGCAGCTGCCAGCATCGTCCTCTCTGGCCCAGTTCTGCCCTTCTTCGAACTCTGGTCTAGCTCTGGACGTCCGCCCAAACCCTGGCCCTGCTCTGGAATGTCCCTGGGACGTCTGTCTGATCTTTGGCCTCGCTCTGGACGGCCCCCGGGCTGTCCCTTGTTTTGCACATAGCCCAGGGCCGTTTATATGTATTTGTGTTTTGGTTTCTCCTTGTTCCCAGGTCTGGTCCTGTCGGGTTTTTGTTTAGGTATTTTACCCTTGCCCTCTGTCCTTGTGTTTGCCCCCTCCACCCGCCCTGTTCTAGCTTGGGTTCCTTCTTTTTTCTGGAAGATCTGTCAGGATGCCGGACCTTAAAGGGGGGCTATGTCACGGTCAGCGGCCCCGCTGACCCCCCTCCCTTTAGCCTGACCCTTCTGTCCTCACACTTACTCCCTTCTGTCATATTTCTTGCCCCTTCTGTCCACAGTCCTATTTAGTTCAACCTGACTCCCTTCTGTCATATTTTTTGCCCCTTCTGTCCACAGTCCTATTTAGTTCATCCCAGTAATACCTGTCACCCTTCCTCTGCTCCCGTCTCCCTGCTTAATCAGTTCATCTGTACATACCCCCCTGCCTAATCTTCATGGTCTTTGTTCCTCTACCCTTCTGATTTTTGTTCTGTTCTTTGTGTGATTTGTTTCTTGTTGTAACTTTGTCTCTGTCATCCTCAGTCTGCTTCTTCAGCCCTGATTCTACTCATCTGCTCACTTCTTCTGCTCCTCATGCCATTGTTTGTTTTTCCTGCTGTGTTTTTCTTTTCACCCATCTGTCATTGCTCACAGCCACTCCTGTCAGTCAACTGTTTACCACACCCCTTCTGCCCCAGCTTAGCAATCAGTCCTTCATTCCTTCCACCTGTTCAGCTCAGCATTTAAGCTCCTGCCATCCACCTCCAGTTTGTGCAGTCTTTGTTTTTTGGTTTCAGCTCTGTTATCACAGACAACACGGCCCTTCTGTTTGCCTGCCTAATCTGTACCCATCCCGTTTACCAACCTGTTAGTTTGTAAGTTTTTTGCTGCCACGTCAACTTTTTGTTTTGTGTTGTTTAAAATAAATCATTTTTAGTTCAAAGGGAACTCCTGCTTCAGTCATCCTGCCTGCTTTTGGGTTCAAACCTAAACGGATCGTGACAGATACTGGCTCTTACAGAGGGCGGAGTAAATGTAAACCGATTTTTGTAGGGTGTGGGCTTCAGAGCTCATTATCATAAACCAGTCGTTTAGAACGGAAGTGAGAAAATGCATAACTAAAAAGGGGATATCTTATTATCTAAGAATTATTTTGTGCATTAAATTGAATGAACATGATCTGGATAGCCCACAGACATACCATAAAAATGTATAAAAGCAATATGTGGTCTCCTTTAACTTATACTGTACATGGTACCACTTGGGTGTATTATCAGCAGCTATGGGGTCTCATTCCACTGTTATGCTGATGATAGTTGTATCTTAAACTGGGTAACAATATGTCTGATGCCTCATCCTCACCTAAAGCATATCGCGCTTCCAAAAATCTCCAAACGCACTGTACTGGCTGCTTGTCAACAGATGACTGTCCTCATCTAACGCGTCTGCAGTGGGAGGAGGAGCGTGTTGGTCCTCTTCCGCTCCGGTGTTTGTTTATTTCCGGTCTCAGAAAAATGGCGGACGCAATACGAAGAATTGCCTTGTACTTAATCTACAAAGCAGCAACACGCAGACGCCGTGCACAACGACGATTCTGGATTCACCCCACATTAGAGAGGCGTCATGGATTCGGTGAATTTCACCATCTGATCCAGGAGCTGCGCGCAGACGAGGAGCGCTTTCAGCGGTACTTCCGTGTCACCCGCCCCCAGTTTGACGACCTGCTGTAAGTTTCTCCTCCATGTTTACCGCAGGATTTTTTTCATCTGTTAAACGTTTCGCGCGGTGCCCACCTAATTCCGTCCCGTCGTCGTTGCGTGATCACATGGCAGAGTCTCTCCTGATTGGTCCTGATTGTTTGCTGCTGAGCAGCGAGCTGAATCTAGCTGTGGAAGCACGGAATGCCGTGCTTCCACAGCTGTGCTGCCGAGCAGCACAGTCGCTGCTCGGATGCGACGCGGGAGTAGGAAACAGCTGCTGCTCACTTTCGCGCTGCTTGTATGCTGTAGATGCGCCGCGACACGACCCGCTGCTCCAAGATTCGCGTCCCCATAGACTTCAATGTAAAGTGGCTGCTTCGGCTGCGCAAGATGCGTGCGGTGGGGATCCAACATGAGACCCCATCTACATCTACATTATCTTCTTCAGCTTCTCCATTTTCTCCACTTACTTCCCTTTCCACGCTCACAGCGTGTCTGGAGGAGATAAAGGCATGGATGCAGCAAAATTTCATTCACCTTAACAGTTCAAAAACGGAAGCAATTCAAATTGGTACTTCACATCAAATTCAACAATAAAAAATCCTCAGTATCACTTTCTCTGGCCAGAACATTTCTCTTTCTAGTACCGTCACCAATCTTGGTGTTACTTTTGATCCACAACTCACCTTTGAAAGCCATGTAAAGCATGTCTATAAAACTTCTTTTTTTCATCTTCGAAATATCGCAAAGCTTCGGTCTACACGGTCTTTCACTGATGCAGAAAAGCTCGTCCATGCCTTTGTCTCCTCCAGACTGGATTACTGCAATGCACTTCTCTTCGGGATTCTTGGCAAGAACATACAAAAACTACAGTATGTCCAAAACAGCACTGCTAGGGTCCTGATGAGAGTGCGTAAGCATGAGTATATCATTCCTGTACTCCGTTCACTACACTGGCTTCCTGTTTCTGCCTGGATCACTTACAAAATTTATCTGCTCACCTTCCAGTGCTTGTACGGTAATGCACCAGCTTATTTAAAAGAACCTCTCACTCCTCACTGTCCTTCCCGCACTCTCCGCTCTTCCAACACTCATCTTCTTCTCACTCCCAGGTCTCGGTCTCGCACAATGGGAGACCAGGCTTTCTCCTGCGCTGCCCCTCGGCTGTGGAACGCCCTGCCCTCATATCTGAGGGCCCCACAGACCGTGACATGTTTTAAGAAAGGTCTTAAAACCTTTTTATCCAGTTTAATTAATTGAATTGTGCTTTTGGTTTTATTGCACCCAGTTTTTATTTGAGTATTTTATCTGCATTTTGTGAATTTTAAGTTTTTGATGCGATCATCTGTGAGGCACTATCCTCTTGGTTGTTCCTCCTCTTGGTTGCTTTTATGGTTGATTTTTATCTTGATTTTATTTAATGTTCATACACTGTAGCACTTTGAGATCTGTTGTATGTAAAGTGCGTTATAAAGAAAAGTTATTATTATTATTATTATTATTATTAAGCCCGTGCTAAAATCCGGGTTTGATGTAAATGGTCCCACCCAACAACACAGGCACACTCTGAACCTCATTCTACGTGATGTCGCAGTTTGTAATTTGGTAATCGGTGACAACTTTCTCTCAGACCACATGCCTGTTTTATTTGATATCATCCCGCCTTGTCCTACTGCTAAGTCGTGTGATTCTGCATGTACTTCACGCGCCATTAACCATTTCACTGTGCTAGTTTTACTGAAGTTTTTAGCTCTGAGAGGATCAATCAGCTCTCTGTGTCTCTCTCCACCAAGGAGCTAACCTCTTAGCTTAATGCTGTCTGTTTAAATGTTCTGGACTGTGTTGCTCCCATTAAAACCAGGAAAACGAAACTTATATCAGAACCGTGGCTTAATGACGTCACTCAAGCCATGAGACAGCAATGTCGGAGAGCAGAGCATAGGTGGAGGAAAGACAGGCTGCAGGTTTCTTTTCAAATCCTAAAGGAGAGTTGGCGTCATTATCAGAAGGCAGTTAAAGCTGCTAAATCAAAGTACATTTCTGATAAAATTGCCTCAAACTCCCACAACTCCAAGTGCTTTTTTCCCCACCCTGAACTCAGTTTTACACCTCAGTGAACCTTCACCTCTAGAAGTCTCAACTGAGCTGTGTGAAAACTTCCTCCATCTCTTTTCAGAAAAAGTTGTGAACACCCGGGCACTCATTTCTCCACCTTCTCATGATCCGTCCATCCCATCTCATTGTGTAGCTGTTTTTGACCATTTTGAACCCATCTCTGTCTTCTCTGGAGCAGGTCATGTGCAGCATGAAGCCATCTGGTTCCCCCTTTGACATCGTCTCCCCTTGATTCCTAAAGGAGGTTCTTCCTGTTCTTGGCCCTCCTGTTCTTGCCATTGTGAATAGCAGTTTAGCCTCAGGTGTGGTGCCAATATCTTTTAAACATGCTGCTGTCCAACCTCTCCTGAAAAAAACCTAGTCTTGACTCCTCAGTCATGTCTAACTTTCGACCTGTCTCCAGACTCCCATTTGTCGCTAAACTACTGGAAAAAATAGTGGAGTCCCAGCTGAAATGCTTTCTAGAGAATCACGCCATCTTAGAGCTATTCCAGTCTGGCTTTAAACCTCTTCACAACACTGAAACTGTTCTACTTAAGGTTTTTAACAACATCTTCCTATTCACAGAAGCTGGTGATTCTGTGCTCCTTCTCTTACTGGACCTCACATCTGCTTTTGATATGATCAACCACGATATCCTCATTGCAAGGTTGGAGCAGTGGGTGGGCATCAGGGTCAGCCCTCGAATAGTTTAGATCAGGGGTGTCCAGACTTTTTCAGCATGCAAGCTACTTTTGAAATGATCAAGTCAAAGTGATCTACCTACTATAAGGCCCCGTTTACACGAGAACAACCCGTGGAAACATTAGTGTTTTTTCAATGTTTATTGGGGGTAATAAACAAAAATTAAGCTGGTTTACATGAAAAATGCTGTAGTTTCCATGTCAGTCGGGTGCCAGATAAGAAATTATGAACTATAGTTCTGTGGCTTTAAAATGATAGTATTTTGACCTAAACTGTCGTGTATGCTGAGTAAAGATGTTCTAAGATTCAATTAAATTCAGTTTATTTATATAGCGTCATTTCACAAAAGAAGTAATCTCAGGGCACTGAACAGAAACATTTATATATTCAAAATAATTAAACAGAAACATTCATAGATAAAATAATAATTTAACACTATTTGTCTGAGGAGCAGACTGCTTTGAATTCAACTCCATTGCAGAACTCTCATCTTGAGCAAGATGAAGTTTGTGTTGTTTTTCCTGAACATGTGCACAGAAAAGGAGGTGGTAAATAAGGCATTTTTAAAATTTATCTGGCAACCCCCGGCTCAGCTGTATTCGTTGTGCATGCAGCGACTGCATGATCACAGTTACGTCCAAACTGGTGAATAACGTCTCTTTGGACCCTGGATTTTATTAGTTTTGCTCCTGCATGCTGAAAAAGGGTAAGTAGCAGAAAAACACTCAGCTCTCTGCCATTATTTAAAACTGTTGTTAGTGCAGAAAAACTTTGGACTGCAGCCGTTTTTATGTGCAACTTCACACCGGGATAATTTCACACCTTCAGGGGTGGGGGAGCGGGGATGGCGTTTCCCTGAAAATCTCTCAGACCTGGTTTGAGAGAATGAGGGTTGTGAATGGCAGTCAATCAAGTGACGGGATGTTTGATAGGCTGACAAATATTTTTTTTGTCACGCTGCGATCGACCAGTACTACCTCAGCGATCGACCAGTAGATCGCGATCGACGTAATGAGCACCCCTGGTTTAGATCCTACCTCGTTGAGAGATCCTTTTGTGTCTCCATCAAAGATTCAGCCTCGGCAGCGCTAAAATGGGGGGTACCGCAGGGGTCCATCCTCAGTCCCCTTTTATTTTCTTTATACCTGCTGCCACTAGGTGCTATTTTCCAGAAACACAACATACCTTTTCATTTCTACACCGACAACTGTCAAATTTACTTCCCCCTCAGACATAGCAGTACTTGCTCTATTCAACCTTTGCTAGACTGTCAGGCTGACGTCAGAGACTGGATGACTTTAAATTTCTTGAGTTTCAACGAGATGAAGTCTGAAGTTATGTTGTTCCCACCAAATGACACAATAACCAGCCACTGTGTCGACCTATCCGTTCTGGCACCGTTAGGGAAACAAAGAGTCACTAATCTAGGAGTGATACTTGATTGTTCTCTGAAACTCAACAGTCATGTACTGTAAATATGATTGTTAAATCCAGGTTTTTCCAGCTGAGACGGCTGTCTAAGCTGAAGCTCATATTATTCAAAAATAACCTGGAGAGAGTAATACTTTGTACATGCATTCATAACATCCAGGCTCAGTGACTGCAACTCCCTCCTGTTTGGTATCAGTCAGACCTCCATTGCTAGACTTCAACTGGTCCAGAATGCGGCAGTCCGGTTTTTAACCAGCACAAGCAAAAGAGAGCATTAGACCTGTTTTGGCCTCCCTGCACTGGCTACCGGTTCACCTTCAAATCCAATAGACTATATGCCACGGACATCCGTTCCAGCACCTCTGCAGTCATTACACAGACGGCGCACTTCCGGTTAGCGGGAAATACACGAACATAAATGACTAAATACAATTAAAACATCTGCATACACACCAATAATAACTCCATACGCATATAAATCCATATAAAATTATGGCGACGTTCCCCCTACGGATAGCCGCAATAAATGTTCGCCAAAACCCCCCCTCGGAACAGCTGTACCCACCGGTGGGCGGACACAACGGAACTCACTTGTAGTGCCAGTAGCGCGCAGCCGCTTCCTGTTTCGAGTTGTTGTCATGGTCTGCTATTAGGAGCTAACGCTAACAACAACGGCAGTGGATGGGAACCGGAAGTGGCAGATGTGGGTTATATTTTACCGGAAGTACGTCACGACCCCCCGTGGCATATAGTCTATTCAAAATTTTGAATTTTTGTATGTCTATAAATCACTAAACAGCTCTGCCCCCTCCTATCTTACTGATCTGCTCCAGCCGTATGTCCCACCACGTTCTCTCAGATCAGCAGACCAGTTGCTCCTCACAGTTCCAGGAACCTGTCTCAAGTGCAGAGGTGACAGGGCCTTCTCTGTCGCAGGCCTAAGACTTTGGAATAAGTTACCTCTGCTTGTCAGACAAGCCCCCTCCCGCACAGTTTTTAAATCTCGCTTAAAAATACACTGTGGTGGACCACTAGGGGGCTCTACTCACACCCAATGGACCGAAGGCGTTACAGGATGTTTTATTGTGAAAGGTCCAGAGGACCGGATGTTGTATGGTGAGAGGTTGGATATATAAGGCGGTGTTGGGTGCTTCCCGCCAGTTTAGTAGGAGTTGATTAAAGTGAAGATCTACATCCCGTCTTCTGTGTCGTCTCTTCACCGCCTCCTACACTGGTGACCCTCGTGAATTGAATATGTCGACATCTGAAGGTCAAGCCAGCTCTCTTCAGCTGTCCGCTGCTGTGGAACTTCCACAGGCGACCCCGCTCGCTTTTGCGGTGGCCGTTAAAATCCCGGACTTCTGGCTGCACGCCCCTCAGTCGTGGTTCGCCCACATCGAATCACAGTTCGCTCTTCGCGGGATTTCTGCAGACGACACCAAATACCACCATGTGGTCGCTTTGCTGGATCCATTGTCAACCCAGCGGGTAATGAGCCTGCTCCAGGACCCTCCTGCACAAGGAAAGTACGACGCCCTCAAGAAACTGCTCCTCCGTCGTTACTCACTTTCAGACGCGGAGCGCGCTGAGAAACTTTTTTCCCTCTCCGGTTTGGGCGATGGCACGGCTCTTGAGCTCATGGAAGGCATGTTGTCTTTGAGGGGATCAGCAGACTGTGAATTTCTCTTCCTCCACCTCTTTCTCCGCCAACTCCCGGCTCCAGTGCGCACCGCCCTGGCCAACTCCCCATTTCTGCAGCAGAAGGATTACCGCTCGCTAGCCGACGAAGCCGACCGCACCCTGCTGGCTGCGAGGACCTTCCCGGTCCAGGCGGCGGTCCCCGGATCTCCAGCAGCGCCCGAGCTTCAAGCAACGCCCTCAGCGCCGGACGAGCCATCGGTGGTAGCAGGGGTCGCCCGCAGGCGGTCAGGAGCCACCTTTTGTTTCTACCACCAGCGCTTTGGCGCCAAAGCACGGCGGTGCGTCCCACCGTGCAGCTTCAAGCCGCAGGGAAACGAGAACGCCAGCGGCCGCTAGCAGTCGCGGCCGTTGGCGACAAGGAAAGGCTGCTTTTCATCGAAGACACGAGGTCGGGGAGGCGGTTCCTGGTGGACTCTGGTTCGCAGAAGAGCCTCGTTCCCCCGACTGGCTCCGACAGGTTAGCAGAAGGCTGCGGGCCGCAGCTAACCGCGGCTAATGGCTCTCCCATCAAGACGTTTGGTGAAAGGTTGGTGACTGTTCGTTTCCATGAACGGGACTTCCAGTGGAACTTTGTGATAGCTGCGAGCTCAGTTCCTATTTTAGGGGCTGATTTTCTTTGTGCTCACGGGCTCCTTGTTGATTTGGCTAACAGACGTTTGATCGACGCTGTGTCTTTTTCGTCACTGCCTTGTGCGACGCGAGGAGCTGGGCCTTTAATGCATGCTAACTTTTTAGCTTCGGGTAATGTGTTTCAGCGTTTATTGTCTGAATTCCCCTCGCTGACTGTTCCTGATTTTGCAAACACAAACACAAAACATGGGGTCGAACATTATATTCCCACAACGGGCCCCCCGGTGTTCGCACGTGCACGCCGCCTCGATGCTACTAAGCTAGCAATAGCACAGGAAGAGTTTGCTAACATGGAGCGTTTAGGCATCGTGCAGCGCTCAAACAGTCCGTGGGCCTCCCCCCTCCACATGGTGCCCAAGGCAGACGGCAAATGGCGTCCATGTGGGGATTTCCGCCGCCTTAATAACATCACAGAGAACGATCGTTATCCCATCCCCCACATCCAGGATTTTTCAGTGCACCTGGCTGGGACCTCCATTTTTTCTAAAGTAGATTTAGTACGGGGGTACCACCAGGTTCCTGTGCATGTGGAGGATGTCCCTAAGACCGCTGTTATCACGCCTTTCGGCCTGTTTGAGTTTTTGCGCATGCCTTTTGGTCTTAAAGGTGCAGCACAAACGTTTCAGCGGTTGATGGATTCAGTCCTAAGGGGATTGTCCTTCGTATTTGTGTACCTGGACGACGTCCTGGTGGCTAGCAGCTCGGCTGAGCAGCACATGTCCCACCTCCGTGAGGTTTTTCAGCGCCTAGCAGCACATGGCCTGATTGTAAATACAGCGAAATGCCAGTTTGGGCTGCCAGTCATTGATTTTTTTGGGCCACCGCATTTCTGCAAGTGGTGCTGTCCCATTACCAAACAAAGTGCAGGCGGTGTCCGATTTCCCACAGCCCCAGTCTGTTAAAGCGCTACAAGAATTTTTGGGAATGGTTAATTTCTATAACCGTTTCCTCCCCAGGGCAGCACAACTGCTGCGACCGCTCTATGGAGCGCTGAAAAAGAAAAAGCCCAACGACAGTGTGGACTGGACACCGGAACGCCTACAGGCATTTGGTGATGCTAAAGCTGCACTGGCCACTGCTGCCCTTTTGGCCCATCCATCCCCAGCGGCACAAATAGCTTTAACAACAGACGCATCTGATGTTGCGGTGGGGGCTGTGTTAGAACAGCAGGTTTCCGGGGTTTGGCAGCCGCTTGCATTTTTCAGCCGTACGCTGCGGGACAATGAGCTGAAATACAGTGTTTTTGACAGAGAGTTGCTGGCGCTTTACCTGGCCACACGCCATTTCAGGTTTTTCCTGGAGGGCCGCCGGTTCACTGCATATGTTGACCACAAACCCTTGGTGTTTGCTATGTCGAAAATTTCTGACCCCTGGTCTGCTCGCCAGCAACGCCACCTCGCAGCGGTGTCTGAATTTACTACAGACATTCAGCATGTGGCTGGAAAATCCAACGTGGTGGCCGACTGTCTCTCCCGGGTGCTGATCTCTCCCGTGTACGTTGGCATCGATTTTTCTGCTATGGCTGCGGACCAACGTAGCGACGCAGAAATACTCGAGCTCCAGTCCGGGCCCACAGGCCTCGAGTTGGAGGAACGGCAGGTGAATGACGGAGGTCCTCTCCTGCTCTGTGACGTTTCTACTGGCAGGCCCCGCCCTCTGGTTCCAGTTTCATGGCGACGCCGCGTTTTTGACTCCTTACATTCCCTTTCTCACCCAGGTGTTAGAGCCTCTGTGAAACTGGTCAGCTCAAAGTTTGTTTGGCCCGGTCTGCGTAAAGCAGTTAAGGAGTGGGCAGCAGCGTGTGTCCCATGCCAGCGTGCTAAGGTTAACAGGCACACCAAAGCACCTTTGGAACCCTTCTCCATCCCAGGTCGGCGGTTTGATCATGTGCACGTAGACCTAGTAGGCCCTCTGCCTCCATCACAGGGTTTTACTCATCTGCTGACTATGATAGACCGGACCACCAGGTGGCCTGAGGTGGTTCCTCTGACATCCACAACATCTGCAGTTGTGGCCCGGGCATTTTTGTCTACCTGGGTTGCGCGTTTTGGCCCCCCTTCAGACATTACATCGGACAGGGGCCCGCAGTTTGTTTCTGAGCTTTGGTCTACCATGGCCAAGGGTCTGGGGACTAACGTTCACAGGACCACCGCTTACAACCCCCAAGCTAATGGTTTGTGTGAACGGTTTCACAGGTCATTGAAAGCTGCACTGCGTGCTGCATTGACCGGTGACAACTGGATTGACCGTCTTCCCTGGGTTTTGTTGGGTTTACGTACCGCAACCAAAGAGGACCTGAGCTCTTCCCCGGCTGAACTGGTTTTCGGTCAGCCTGTGCGCGTCCCCGGTGAGTTTTTACCTGAGGTACCCTCACCACAGTTCGCTCCACCGTTGCTCCATTTTTCACCTCAGGAGGCCCCTTTTCGTGTCCCCGGCCCGGTACACCATTGTTTACCGCAGTCATTTGTCCCTAAGAGTCTGGAGTCCTCTAAATTTGTTTTTGTCAAACACAATGCACACAGGACACCACTACAGCCTTTGTATGATGGACCGTTTCGGGTTCTTCAACCAGGTCCGAAACACTTCCTTTTGGATTTAGGGGGTCGTACTGAGACTGTCTGTATCGATAGGCTTAAACCAGCTCATGTTATGTCAGATGATCAGGTTGTTACGGCCCAGGCTCCTCGCAGGGGCAGACCTCCATCCACATTGCTAACGGACTGCGGTCCTTCTTCCAGAGACTCTCAACGTCCATTGGAGCCCGAATCTTCTGCAGGCCCTCCTCGTAGCCCTCCGCTTCATCAGACTGGTTCTGCAGGGCCCAGGTTCAGCCGTTCTGGTCGTTTGATCAAACCTAAAATGCTGGACTAGTGATGGACCTTACTGGGTGTTCTGGGGGGGCGTGTGTGGTGGACCACTAGGGGGCTCTACTCACACCCAGTGGACCGAAGGCGTTACAGGATGTTTTATTGTGAAAGGTCCAGAGGACCGGATGTTGTATTGTGAGAGGTTTGATATATAAGGCGGTGTTGGGTGCTTCCCGCCAGTTTTTAGTAGGAGTTGATTAAAGTGAAGATCTGCATCCCGTCTTCTGTGTCGTCTCTTCACCACCTCCTACAAGGTTACAGTATAGGTAAACACTAATTTTGAGTGTTTACAACTAATAACGTGTGTAACACTATTACTGTGATGATAAATATAGAAATATTCATTAGTGAACATTTAATATGTCTATAATAATCAGTTCCTGAAATGTGACATGTTGATTTTCTTAATAAAGAGCACCAATGATCACATTTAACTGGTTTTGATTAATCACATTGAACAAATAAACACCGATATATCTTTACAGGAGTTGGGGGTACTGTGTGTGTGTGAATTTTTTTTATTTATATATATATATATATATATATATATATATATATATATATATATATATATATATATATATATATATATATATATATATATATATATATATATATATATATATATATATATATATATATACAGGTAGTCCCCGAATTACGAGCGCTCTGATCTACGAGGTTCCAGACTTACGAGCTGGCGAATTTTTGGAAAACACGCAAAAAATACTGAGTTTTCATGTGTTTTTTCACCACAGTTAGTTAGCTAAGCATATGGACACACGTTTCCGATCATTTTTATGCACTCATAAGCAGTTTTTGGATGAAAATAGAGTGTTTGTAGTCGCGCTAGCGAAAACCGTTCCAATTTACGAGCGAAATTCCGGATTTACGAGAGACATGGCGGCCGTTCCAAATTACGAGATTTCCGGTTTACGAGCGCCTCGTTGTAACGGATCTCGCTCGTAAATCGGGGACTACCTGTATATATATATATATATATATATATATATATATATATATATATATATATATATATATATATACATATATACATAT
>JBBPBX010060929.1:0-11225 GCA_038048925.1 Garcialebias charrua
TATAGCATTGACAATTGCAAAGAGTGGCAAAGCAGCATATGAGTTAATGTACACAGTATATGTATGAGGTAGTTGATGTTGGTATAGAAGCAAAGTGGAATATGCAGTAAGGCACATTGGGCATCCTTAAAGGGGACCACAGATGCAAAATTCACTTTTTAATGTTTTTTTTACTCAACTTTGGGTATTTACTTCATAAAAAAACAGTCCTTGTGCCAAAAAAATGCACCCAGTGGTTTATTTACTCTAAGTAGATTTATTTATTTTTGATAAATACACCAGGATTCACACTTCCTGCAGTTATTGACGTCACAGGCCGTAGCCAATCACCTCAAACCTGAGTCCAGCCCCTCACCTAGCAACCCCTGGTTAGGCTCAACCCACTTCTGTATTAAACACATGACTGTTGTTTTTCATGATTTCATCTCATCTTTTGTTTATATGTTCTTAATTTCATGTGTACAGCACTTTGTTGCAGCTGTGGTTTTTTTAAATGGCTTTATAAATAAAGTATAATTGTTATTTTTATATTTTAGTTCAATTTTTAGTGTATTTGCGATCGCTCCCAACGCGCAGCCGTCAAAAATTAAACGAGCGGACCCCCGGCGTAGGGACCAGCGGCAACGGGACCCTCTTCTGGCGGATGGAGCGGAGCTTCAATTGTACAGCCTCGCTGCTGCCCTCGCAGCAGCCTCGCAGCAGCGAGGACCTTCTCCTTACTGATTAATTTACGGGAGACACTTGGTGAACTTTGTTGTCTTGACTGGAACAGCGATAACTCCCAAAATCTCCGCGTGCAACGAGCGAAGCTGGCGAACACCGGAAGAGGAACAAGCTAACATTAGCTTCGGATTCGGGTGGTCTCATGCTAAAAGGAGCAGCTAATTGCGGCGCGCTCAGACGGGTTTCGGTAAGTTATCTTAAGCTAGCACTAACAGTAAGTCAAATGAGTAATAAAAAAAGAGCTAATTTTAAAACAACAACACATTACAGATACTGGCTGTTACAGAGGGCGTTAACAGATCGTTGAAGGGCGTGGACTTCAAGAAACCGGTCGTTCAAAACGAAAGTTAAAAATGGCAGAATTAAAAAGGGTATAATTAATTATCTAAGAATTATTTTGTGTATTAAAATGAATTAATATTGTCAAGATAGCACACAGACATAACATAAAAATTTTAAATACCTATATGTGGTCTCCTTTAAATAAGGCTGGTCAGAGAATACTGTATATGTATCAGCAGTAGTGTAGATATAAAAGTAGTGTAAATGTAAACAGTAGTAATAAATGTAAACAGTAGTAATAAATGTAAACAGTATTAATAAATGTAAACAGTGAATGTAAACAGTAGTATGACTATAGGCAGTGATGTAATACAAACATTAGTGCAAATATGAGAAGTAGTGCAAACTGAATGAGCACATGACCGAGAGTTTAGTGAATAACCCGTTTGATGACACAGAGTCCAGTGTTAAAATCTTTGTGTTGTGTGGTAATGTGTGAGAAAGTTTTTTGTGTTAAGGCAGTTCAAATGGGAGGGGAGGCAGAGCAGGCAGAGTGTTTAGCATTCTGACTGCCTGATGAACAGAGCTGTCTCTCAGTCTGCTGGTTCGAGCCTGGAGACTCCTCAGTCTCCTCCCTGATGGCAGCAGTCTGAAGCAGCTGTGTAGTGGGTGTGTGGGATCACCTGCCATGCAGAGGGCTTTCCGAGTGAGGCGGTTGCTGTGTAAGTCCTGCAGTGAGGGGAAGGAGGTGCCGACGATCTTCTCAGCTGCTCTCACGATGCGCTGGAGGCTCTTGCGGCAGGATGCAGTACATGCACCAAACCACACAGTGATGCAGCTGGTCAGGACACTTTCTATGGCACCTCTGTAGAAGGTGCACATGATGGGGGTTGAAGCTCCAGCCCTTTTCAGCTTGCGGAGAAAGTAGAGGCGCTGGTGAGCCTTCTTGGCCAGTGCTGCAGTGTTCCTGCTCCAGGACAGGTCCTTTGAGACGTGCACTCCCAGGAACTTGGTGCTGTCCACTCTCTCCACTGCGGTGCTGTTGATGGTCAGAGGGGCATGTTGGGCATCCCTCTTCCTGAAGTCCACAACAATCTCCTTTGTCTTCTCCACGTTGAGAGTGAGATTGTTGTGTCCGCACCACAAGGCCAGGCGGCTCACCTCGTTCCTGTAGTCCGTCTCATCGTTGTTGCTGATGAGACCCACCACTGTTGTGTCGTCCGCAAACTTGATGAAGTGGTTGGAGCTGTATGATGGTGTGCAGTCGTGTGTTAGCAGGGTGAATAGAAGGGGGCTCAGCACACATCCTTGTGGGGCCCCTGTGTTCAATGTGATGGTGCTAGATGTGTTACTCCCGATCCGTACTGTCTGTGGTCTCCCGGTCAGGAAGTCTAGCAGCCAGTTACACATTGAGGTGTTCAGCCCCAGACTGTCCAGTTTATGGATGAGCTGTTGGGGGATGATGGTGTTGAATGCCGAGCTGAAGTCGATGAACAGCATTCTAACATAAGAGTCCTTCGTGTCCAGATGTGTGAGAGCTGTGTGGAGGGCAGAGGAGATGGCATCGTCGGTTGAGCGATTAGGTCGGTATGCAAATTGGAAGGGATCCAGGGAGGACAGATGTGATGCTTTTCATGACTAGCCGTTCAAAGCACTTCATCAGGATGGGGGTGAGTGCTACTGGGCGATAGTCATTGAGGCATGCGGGCGTTGCCTTCTTTGGGACAGGGATGATGGTGGTGGCTTTGAAACAGGTGGGGACGATGGCCTGGCTCAGTGAGATGTTAAAGATGTCCGTGAAGACCGCTGCAAGTTCCCCTGCACAGTCCTTCAGCACACGACCAGGTATGTTTTCAGGACCAGAGGCCTTCCAGGCATTAATCTTGATGAATGATCGCCAGCACCTGGCCATCAGGAGAGGGGGGGAGTTTATGTGCAGGTGTGCTGTTACTTGCCTCAAACCGAGCAAAGAACTCATTCAGTTCATTCAGCGTAGAGGTTGAGCTGTCACAGGTCTGGGGGAGCTAACATTTTATCTGAACAAAATACTGGTATTAAATCTACTGAATGTTTGGTTTTACCTGAGAAAGTACTGGACAAGTTTGATGTGGTTGATGCAGAGATGCTCAGCAGAGTTTTCTCACAAGGCTGTGGTGAAGCCCCTTCTGAAGAAGAGTAATCTAGATCCTAGTGTTTTTAATAATTATAGACCTGTATCCAACTTACCATTTTTAAGTAAAATCTTAGAAAAGATTGTTTTTATTAAATTAAATATTTTTTTAAATGATGCCGGTATTTTAGAAAAGTATCAATCTGGTTTTAGGACGAAACACAGTACAGAAACAGCCCTATTAAAAATTGTGAATGATTTAAGGTGTAATCTGGATTCACACAAGCTCTCAGTCCTTGTTCTATTGGATCTGAGCGCAGCCTTTGATACAGTAGATCATCAAATTCTTTTAAATAGATTACAACACCTGGTCGGTCTTTCTGGTACTGTTCTTCTGTGGTTCAGCTCCTATCTCACAGATAGAACATTTATGGTAAGTATGGATACATGCTCCTCACAGATCCATGAAGCTAACTATGGTGTACCCCAAGGCTCTATTTTAGGCCCCCTACTTTTTAATTTGTACATGCTGCCGCTTGGTGGAGTCATCAGGAGCCATGGGATAAGTTTCCATAGTTATGCTGATGACACACAGCTATACATCTCATTATCTCATGATGACCCCCGGCCAATCACTGCACTTTTTAATTGCATTACAGACATAAAGTCCTGGATGGCACAGAACTTTCTCCAGCTAAACCAGGACAAAACAGAAGTTTTAATCATTGGACCTGAGGTTCAAAAAGAAAATACAATTCAGAGATTACAATCTCTGTCTTTACAACCTTCTAAAAAAGTAAGAAGCCTGGGAGTTATTTTTGACTCTGAGCTTACTTTTATTCCTCATATTAAACAAATAGTCAAAACAGGATTTTATCATCTAAAAAATATAGCCAGAGTCCGCCCTCTTCTTTCTCTGACCAATACTGAGACTTTGATGCACGCTTTTATTTCTAGTCGTTTAGACTACTGTAATTCACTGCTTTCTGGTCTCCCTAAGAAAAATGTGTCCAGCCTTCAGCTGTTACAAAACTCTGCTGCTCGTGTGCTAACCAAGACCAGAAGGCAGGCTCATATTACACCTGTTTTAAAATCATTGCATTGGCTCCCTGTGCGCCTCAGGATTGATTTTAAGATTCTTTTAGTGGTTTTTAAATGTCTCAATGGTCTCGCACCATCTTATCTTGCAGAGCTGCTATTGCCCTATGAACCCCCGCGAACATTAAGGTCCTCTGGTACTGGACTACTAACAGTTCCAAAAGTCAGAACTCACACTTACGGTGAGGCTTCTTTCCAGTACTATGGCCCCCGTCTGTGGAATAGTCTGCCGGAGAACCTGAGGGCTGCAGAGAATGTTGTTGTTTTTAAGAGCAGGCTCAAGACCCATCTTTTTAACTGCATTTCCTGAACTGGTTCATCTCTGTTCACTCTATACATTTTCCATACTACTGTATTTAATTTGATTGATTGATTTTATTTATTTTGTGTGTGTCGTTTGCTTTAATTTTGTGAGTTTATTGTTTTATAATTCTGTACAGCACTTTGAGCTGCTTTTAGTATGAAGGGTGATTTATAAATAAAATGGATTGATTGAAATGGATTGATTCAGTTCATTCAGCGTAGAGGTTGAGCTGTCACAGGTCTGGGGGGATGGTTTGTAGTTTGTGATGGTCTGTATTCCCTGCCACAGACTGCGTGTATCCTTGCTGTCCTTGAAACGGTGAGCTATTTTCCTGGAATACTGCTCCTTGGCCTTTCTGATGCTCCAGGCCAGGTTCTTTCTGGCTGCCCTATCATCCATCCCAGAGTTGCATACTGTAGTCTGTTTGTTTCTGGATGTGTTCAGAGCTCACAGAACATTAAAGGAAGCCTGTCAGTGTTGTTACACCATAAGTACATGTAATACCCTGATTATTTTTTATAATCAGGATATTTAGATTTTTACACTGTAAAAAATATATTTTACCGATCACATATTGTTTTTTATTTTTTTAGGGAAACCTTTTGAGAATCATAGATATTCTTACCGGTATGTACACAGTTAATATACATTGGAATGTCTTTCACCATGAGGTAATTGGAATTTATTTGGGGCCTATATTGAATAGTTTATCTGAGAGTGGTGACGCAAAGATTAGAGAAGGTGAGCCAGCGATTGGAAGTTTGCCGGTTCAACTCCTAGTACCGACAACATCAAAATGAGGGTGGGATAAGTAAAACACCCACACCTGCCTCCACTCTCATTTGCCCTACTCTGGGCACATGAGCAAGACCCCTAACCCCCACCATCTGCTCCTCCAGGCACCTTAGATAGCAGCTCTCTGCTCCACACAGAGGGCTGTGGTAGCTCGGTTGTCTGTGGTTGTGTCAGGAAGGACATCTGGCGTAAAAATAATTGCCAAGTCTTGATTCGACTTTGTTCGCTGTGGCAACCCATGAAGAAGGGAGCAGCCAAAAGAAGAAGGAATTTTTTTTGAATAGTTAATCTCATGATATAATGCGCCAGGTGGTGAAATGGTTACATATGTAAATCTTTAATCTGCTTTATCAAATAAAATTAAAATCAATCCACAATGATGACCAGAAAAAGGCATGTTCTTTATTGCAAAAGAAAATATATTTCAGGAAATAATCTGTTTTTCTGTTCTGCTTCTACATTATATTTTACCAGCTCAAGAAAAATAAACTCCTCCTTGAATTGCCACCTTATTGTGGTGGAGTAGTTTGTACATCTGAATGATCCTAGGAGATATGCTTTCAGGGGCAATTATACAAAGTAATTGGTAGGGTCTCCCAAGGCAGATTGGTCTTAGGTGACAGGCCAGACAAAGAGCGTTTCAGAAAACGTTTATAGAGCTTTGGAGCACACGTCACTGTGTGGGGGAGTGTCAGGGGCGTGTCGGGGCGTTCCAGTCTCGACCGCCATCTTTGTTGCCCTCAGAAAAAATAAAAGAAATTCAGGAGATTTCCATCGTTTTCGCGCTGTATCTTCCGTCACGGTTCTGAAAAGCAGCGCAAAATAAAGTGGACTGTATCCTAATAAGCTTCTCCCAGATGACAAAAAAAACTACATGGAAAAAAATCGGTATAATTGGAAATGTTGCCCGTTTGAAATAAATAAATAAATGGAGCAGAGACCTGGAGTAATACTTGCCTCCACTGACATTCCCAGTCATTTTAGCAGACCTGGTCTGTGTCAGTGTTTACACCACAAATAATTTTTATAATTACAATTCACTGGGAGAGCTGGTCCAATCTATGAATAGCTGGATAGATGATTTGGACATTTTTAAATCCCCCAGATTGTAAATACGTTGTTGGCTCATTAATTTTACATAAATTATTAATATACATGTCTTTCAGAATCAATCAACATTCTATGAGTATTAGAAATTGTGAACACTTAATTGTTTATAGTATTTTAACTGATTTACAAAGCTCCACGTAGAAAATTACCTTATTTTTAATGACTTGAGCTTGTCTAATGACACGTAGACTTCAAATCTTGATTAGATTACTTTATATATATATGTATTAAGATGCATATATATTATAGACAAATGTTTCTGTCTTTTCATTCACCATTTTAATTGTGTGTTCACAGGTTCTGCTCTCTGAGTCATGAGGGTGATACATTAAAATACAGCTAGCAGTACAAAATCCAACTCCTGAACTTGGAGCATCTCCTGATGGACTCAGTGTGATCGCTGCTGCCTGGAGAAAGTTCCCTCACAGATACAAGACATGCAGCATCCAACAGGCAGGGGAGGCAGGAGATGAAGTTCACCTGAAGAAGCATCGTCCACATGCACAGGTGCACAATCAAACCACTGTGACCTTGTGTGGACCCAGACAGACATGGCTGGACATCTGCAGAAAGCATGAAGCTTCTTAAAAATATTTCTCAGAGTTTGTTCTCCAGCTTCAAGGGATACATAATTATGTAAATCATGCTGTTCACTTATATTTGCACATTTTTGTGTAGCAATTTTTCTATAAAATGTATACACAATGTTCATCACATTGTTACTAGAAATGTTTAATTACATCAAATGTTTACTTCAAAATGGATCTGTTTCATTTTATGTTTATTTCTTACCTGAAATTCATTCATTCAACTTTTATTTGGACAGGTTAATCCCTGTTAATGAAATTTGTTAATACATCAAATGTTTACTACAAATGTGATCAATTTCATCATGTTTACATGTTAGTGCTGAATTAAATGTTTCATAAATGTTTACCACATTAATTTTTATTAAATGAGAAAAAATAACCACTTGTTATTATTCAACTGTAAAAATATTTCAAAACAACGAGTCCAGCAGCTCCTCTGGGGGAATCCCAAGGCGTTCCCAGGCCAGCCGAGAAACATAGTCCCTCCAGCGTGTCCTGGGTCTTCCTCTGGGTCTCCTCCCGGTGGGACATGCCCGGAACACCTCACCAGGGAGGCGTCCAGGAGGCATCCTAACCAGATGCCCGAGCCACCTCAACTGGCTCCTCTCGATGTGGAGAAGAGGGATTTTAACCTCAGCACATCATTCATGTACACAGTTTCGTTCCACCTCACGTACAACATGTGATGTGAATGACAAGAACCTTGACTCTCACACAGTCTAATATCAAAGCCTCTGTCAGATAACAACGTCCTTCTGTTATGAGCTTGTCACCTCCATCCCTTGAAGAGAAAAAGACACAGGTATTAGACAGAGTTTTGTGTGACACATTAAACAATGATGACAAAACAAGGAAGTCCTATTTAATACTTTAAATTTACCTTTTCCAGCTGGTTTTTATTCAGCTCTGACCTGTTCTGTAACAGATGACTACTACCTTTCTGTTTGTGCATGAAGAAATTGTTTTATGTGGTACTACATGAGCAACATTTGACGGTGTATTTGTAGTTTTTTGCTGCTGGTCCCTGCTCCTCCATCTGCAGCTTCACTGAGCTCTTCTGGAGTTTCCATCCATTTCATATGAAGGTCTGCCTTGACAAGGACGTATCAGAAATCAGATCAGTATTAACAGTGACAACACTACAAACTTTAAACAGTTTATTTCACAATAACACAGCTGTCCACTCTGTCTAAAATCAGACAACGTTATATAAAAAATATAAACCCAACCATAGGCTGACCCACTTCTATGAACTAAACACCCGGACAAAATTGTGGCAAAAATTATGGCACAACTCCAACAAAACGAATTTATACACTCACCAGGATGTCTGGAACAAACTAGCAGTTATTTTGGGACATGGAGAAAGTTATATCAGGACGTGTCACCGCTGATTTCAGGACATTCATCTCCTTTTTGTTAGGTCCGACACATGAGCTCCCTCGCGCTGCTTCCAGCAGCGAACAGGAAACAGAAAGTCCGTTTTCTATCTACTTTCAGGTCGTGTGACCGGACATTACATCCAATAACACAGCATGTTTAGACCATTGCAAAACTGTTACAACCTTCTTAGATTCTAACAAAAAAACGAGAGACAGAGCTTCTTTTAGTAAGGCATTAAAAATGGCGATTTCTTTCCCACAATGCTGTGCGCCGCTTTGCGCCGCGGACCAGTGACGTCACGCTCCAAAGCTCTATAGACAGGATAAAACAAAGGAACTCAGTGTCTCTTGCCCGGACATGGGTTACTGGGGCCCCACCCTGGAGCAAGGCCTGGGGGAGGGGCTCGTTGGTGAGTGTCTGCTGACTGGGTCTCTACCCATGGGGCCTGATTGGGCTTAGCTTGAAGGAGCAGCATGGGTTTGCCTTCCTGTAGACCCACCACCTGCAGGAAGGGCCATAAAGTAGAGTGCATGATGCCATGGGCAGTAGCCGAAAGCAGGGACCTTGGCGCTCTGACCCTGGCTTACCAAAACTGACTCTTGGGACATGGAATGTGACCTCTTTGGTGGAGAAGGAGCCTGAGCTTGTGCGCAAGATTGAGAGGTATGGTAAATGGAGCTTACTTATATGGCACCTTCCAGCCCCCTATGAGGGGCCCCAAAGCGCTTTACAGTACCAGCCATCCACCCATTCATACACACATTCATACACCGGTAGCGGTAGTCTGCCATGCAAGGCGCCAGCCAGTCCTACCGGGAGCAACTCGCGGTTAAGTGTCTTGCCCAGGGACACAACGACACATGGTGTGGGAACTCGGGATTCGAACCTCCAACCTTCCGATTGGGGGATGACTGTCATTACCACTACGCCACGGCCGCCCCTACTGACTAGATATAGTTGGGAACCAATCTCCTTGAGAGGGGCTGGACCTTATTCCACTCTGGAGTTGCCCATGGTGAGAGGCATAGAGCTGGTGTCGGTCTACTGTATTTGTAGCCCCGGACATGGTGCCTGTGTGTTGGAGTTTTCCATGGTAGATGAGAGGGTGGCTTCCCTTCACCTTCAGGTGGGGGAATGGGCTCTGAGTGTTGTTTGTGCCTACGTGCTGAATGGCAGTTCAGAGTATCTGGTTTTCTTGGAGACCTTGACAGGGGTGCTGGAAGGTGCATCAACTGGGGAGTACTTTATTCTGCTGGGGAACTTCAATGCCCACATGGGTGATGACAGTGTGAACTAGAGGGGCATGATTGGGAGGAATGGCCTCTCTGATCTAAATTTGAGTGGTGTCCTGTTGTTGGACTTCTGTGCTAGTGATAGTTTGTCCAGCACAAACACTATGTTCAAACATAAGGGTGTCGATAAATGCACTTGGCACCAAGATGCCCTAGGTCAAAGATCAATGACTGACTTCATAGTAGTGTCATCTGACTTGTGGCCATTTGTTTTGGACAATCGGGTGAAGAGAGGAGCTAAGCTGTCAACTGATCATCACCTGGAAGTGAGTTGGATTAGATGGCGGGGAAAATGTCGGACAGACCCGATAGACCCAAACGTGTAGTGAGGGTTTGCTGAGAACGCCTGGTAGAAGAATCCATTCAGAGAGATCTTCAACTCACACCTCCAGGAGAGCTTTAACTGCATCCCAGCTGAGGTGGGGGACATTGAGTCCAAGTGGGTCATGTTCCATGCCTCCCTTTTTGAGGTATCTGCCTTGAGTTGTGGCCACAAGGTTGTCTGTGGTTCTCGCGGTGGCCATCCACAAATTCGGTGGTGGTCACTCCGGGTTAGGGAGGCTGTCAAGCTGAAGAAGGAGTCCTGTCGGGCCTTGTTGGCCAGTGGGACTCCGGAGGAAGATGAGGAGTAATGGAGGGTCAAGCTGTCCGCAGCTTTGGCTGTTGCTGAGGCAAAAGCTTGGATGGGGGAGGAGTTTGGTGAGATCTTGGATAGAGACTCTCGGTCGGCTCCAAGGAGATTCTGGCAAACCATCTGGTGGCTGAGGAGGGAAAAGCAGCACTTTACTAACACTGTGTTCAGTGAAGGTGGGGTGCTGTTGACCTCAACCAGTGATGTCATCTGGAGGTGGAAGGAACACTTCTCAGATCTTCTCAATCCCACCAGCACAGGAAGCGTCAGGGGACTTTAGGGTTGATCCGTCCATGTCTGTGGCTGAGGTTTCAGAGGTAGTTAAAAAGCTCAGAGGCAGCAGGGCTCTGGGAGTGGATGAGATTCGCCCATATTTTCTTAAGGCTCTGGATGATGTGGGGTTGTCTTGGTTGACATACCTTTGCAATGTTGCATGGAGATTGGGGCAGTGCCACTGGACTGGTAGACTGGGGTGGTGGTTCCCCTCTTCAAAAATGGGGACCAGAGGGTGTGTTCCAATTACACGGTCATCACTCTCCTTAGCCTCCCTGGTAAGGTTTATTCAGGGGTACTGGAGAAGTGAGTCTGATCATTGGTCGAACCTCAGATCCAAGAGGAACAATGCGGGTTTCATCCTGGCCATGAAACACTGGACCAGCTCTTTACCCTCACTATGATCCTCAAGGGGTCATGGGAGTTTGCCCATCCAGTCCACATGTGTTTTGTAGACTTGGAGAAGGAATTTGACCATGTTCCTCAGGGTACATTGTGGGTGGTGTTCTGTGAGAATGGGATTGACATTTGTAGGAAAGTGACAAAGCAGCATATTAAGTGAATGTACACAATATATGTATGAAATCTTTGATATTGGTATAGAGGTAAAGTGACATATGCAATAAAGCTAGTA
>JBBPBX010060932.1:0-12701 GCA_038048925.1 Garcialebias charrua
CTCAGCAACCACCCGAGCCGCATGCCGCTTGGACTGCCGGTACCTATCAGCTGCTTCCGGGGTCCCACAAGCCAAAAAGGCCCAATAGGACTCCTTCTTCAGCCTGACAGCATCCCTCACTGCCGGTGTCCACCACCGGGTTCGAGGGTTGCCACCACGACAGGCACCAACAACCTTGCGGCCACAGCTCCGATAAGCTGCCTCGACAATAGAGGCGCGGAACACGGCCCACTCGGACTCCATGTCCCCCGCCTCCCTCGGAACGTGTTCAAAGCTCTCCCGGAGGTGGGAGTTAAAGCTCCGTCTTACGGGAGACTCTGCCAGACGTTCCCAGCAGACCCTCACAATACGTTTGGGTCTGCCAGGTCTGACCGGCATCCTCCCCCACCATCGGAGCCAACTCACCACCAGGTAGTGGTCAGTTGACAGCTCCGCCCCTCTCTTCACCCGAGTGTCCAAGACATGCGGCCGCAGATCAGATGAGACGACAACAAAGTCGATCATCGAACTGCGACCTAGGGTGTCCTGGTGCCAAGAGCACATATGGACACCCTTATGCTTAAACATGGTGTTCGTTATGGACAATCCATGACGAGCACAGAAGTCCAATAACAGAACACCACTCTGGTTCAGATCAGGGGGGCCGTTCCTCCCAACCACACCCCTCCAGGTCTCACTGTCATTGCCCACGTGAGCGTTGAAGTCCCCCAGTAGAACAAGGGAGTCCCCAGGAGGCGCACTCTCCAATACCCCCTCCAAGGACTCCAAAAAGGGTGGGTAGTCTGAGCTGCCGTTTGGTGCATAGGCACAAACAACAGTCAGAGCCCGTCCCCCCACACGTAGGCGAAGGGAGGCTACCCTCTCGTTCACCGGGGTGAACCCCAACGTACAGGCACCAAGATGGGGGGCAACAAGTATGCCCACTCCTGCTCGGCGCCTCTCACCAGGGGCAACTCCAGAGTGGAAGAGTGTCCAACCCCTCTCAAGGAAACTGGTTCCAGAGCCAGAGCCATGCGTTGAGGTGAGTCCGACTATTTCTAGTCGGAACTCTCAACCTCACACACTAGCTCAGGCTCCTTCCCCACCAGAGAGGTGACATTCCATGTCCCAATGGCCAGCTTCTGTAGCCGAGGATCAGACCGCCAGGGTCCCCGCCCTCGGCCACCACCCATCTCACATAGCACCCGACCCCTTTGGCCCCTCCCACAGGTGGTGAGCCCATGGGAAGGGGGACCCACGTCTCCTCTTCGGGCTGTGCCCGGCCGGGCTCCATGGGTAAAAGCCCGGCCACCAGGCGCTCGCCAGCGTGCCCCACCTCCGGGCCTGGCTCCAGAGTGGGGCCCCGGTGACCCGCGTCCGGGCGAGGGAACATTGATTCCATTAGTTTTACTCATCATTGGGGTCTTTGGGCTGCACTTTGTCTCGTCCCTCACCTAGGACCTGTCTGCCTTGGGTGACCCTACTAGGGGCATGAAGCCCCTGACAGCATAGCTCCTAGGATCATTGGGACACCCAAACCCCTCCACCACAGTAAGGTGGCAGCCCAGGGAGATAAGACTAAATATATTTCAACATTTTTTTATTGCTAATAGAGTCACTGTGTCAAGCTTCCTTCCATGGACTTGATTGTCCTTTTGGTTGTTATTTTGTTTTGATTGTTTTGATTTGTAAAAATAAAAAAGAGAGAGAAACTTAAATGTTTATACCTATGCCTACTTTATGACTGTCTATTGTCGTTGTTATTCACTGTTGTCATCTTTCTTTGTTAAGAAATCAAGTCTCTCTTGTAAATGAGTCCCCGAGGCTCAATGGGATTAACCTGTCTAAATAAAGGTTGAATGGAGAAAAAAAAAAGACGATGTATGTTCAACGCTGTCGAAAAAGAGCAGCTGGAATCATCAAGGACTCACTCCAGCCAGCTCACTCTCTTATCAGACACAAGAAATGTTCATACAATCTGAGACACAGCAGAGCAGGTAGCATCATCACCCACAGTACAAGGTATTTTCCCTGCCACACTCAGACTGATGGCAAAACAAAAGTACAGTACTGAGCAGGTGCAATAATAACACTAACTTCACTGGTCATGTGATATGGTTTACTTACTTTACAGTGTAGATAGAAACCGCTTAGTTCTTATTTTCAAATTCAAGATCTTTTTTATTGAATTTTTCATTTTTTTTCTTCAGACAACAACAACAAACAAAAACAACAACAACAACAACAACAAAAAAACACAACAATCAATCTAAGTTACAACATGTAGAAAATAATCCCTACCCAATCACTGCCAAAAGAAAAGGAAAAAAATAAATAAAAGGTAAAATAGCCAAGAGACTGCATTAACCTGAATGAGTTGTGTTGTCAAAGAGACTGGAACAGATTCAGGAAAGGTCCCCAGACATTCTCAAATTTACCCTCTTTCTGTTGGAGTGTGAATCTGATTTTCTCCAGCTTTAAACAGGACATGATGTCAGCCAACCACTGAGCGTGAGTGGGTGGAAACGGTTCTTTCCACCTAAGCAAAATAGCTCGTCTGGCCAGGAGAGAGGTGAACGATATTACATGTTGTTGGTTTTTATTTAGGTTTGTCATGCCCTCTACAAGACCAAACAGAGCAATCAGTGGGTCAGGGTTCAGGCGTGTATCTAGTACATGTGATAAAGTCTGAAAGATTTCCCGCCAATATTTGTTCAGAGATGGGCAAAACCAAAACATATGGGAGAGAGAGGCTTCAGCATGTTTGCATCTCACACAGTATGGGCTGACATCAGGATACATAGAGGACAATTTCAGTTTAGAGATGTGAGCTCTGTGCACCACTTTAAATTGTATTAGACAATGTCTAGCACAGAGAGAACTGGAGCTCACCAGTTTGAGTATGGAGGTCCAAGAGTCCTCTGAAATAGAGGAGCCGAGATCCTCTTCCCAAGCAGCTTTGATTTTATCTGAGGAAGCACGCTTCAAATCCAATAGTTTACTGTAAATGAATGAAATGGACTGTTTTTTATTTGGGTCTAGAGAAAGAATAGTGTCAACAATACTGCTATCAGTTGAAATGGAGAGGCTGGACAAATGAAGAGTAATAAAGTGCCGTATTTGGAGATACCTAAAAAAATTGGACTGGGGAAGACTAAATTTTTCACATAGTTGTTGAAATGAAGCTAAAGTGTTATTGAGAAACAAGTCATTGAAGCGTACTATACCCCTTCTTTGCCATTCTTTAAAAACAGAGTCCTGAGATGAGGGTTTGAAAAGTTGGTTAGACATGATAGGGCTATAGAGAGAGAAACTAGAGAAATTGAAACATTTACGAAATTGTGCCCAGATTTTTAGTGAGTGTTTTATAACTGGATTTATAACAGTTGTAAGTGGTGGAAGCGGGAGTGAGGATCCCAAGAAAGCCACGGAGGACCATTTCCCAGAACACTGTGACTCCATCTCTACCCAGTCAGGGCTGTCAGGCCTGTTGTAATAGAATGACCAGAATGCTAGACAGTGCAAGTTTGCTGCCCAATAATAAAAGCGGAAATTTGGAAGGGCAAGACCGCCTGCGGCCTTAGTTTTTTGGAGATGTGTCTTATTTAAGCGTGGACGTTTTCCTTGCCACAGATATGATGAAATGATGGAATCTAACTGAACAAAGAATGAACCAGGGATAAAAACAGGAATATTTTGAAAAAGATATAAAAACTTAGGTAAAGTGACCATCTTGACTGAGTTAATACGGCCTGTGAGGGAAATGGAAAGCGGTGACCATCGGGATAATGCCTGCTTTGTCTGATTCAACAGAGAGACAAAGTTTTCTTGATATAAATCTTTATACCTCCTCGTAACTGTAACACCCAGGTAAGAGAATTTTGTCTTCTCAATTTTAAGAGGCCATTTACCAAAGTCAAGAGTCTGCGCCAGGGTATTGACAGGGAAAATTACACTTTTACTCAGGTTTAATTTGTAACCAGAGTTTATTCCAAATTCCTCAAGTAATGATAAAACGGAGGGCAGCGTGTCAGTCGGATGAGAAATGAAAAGTAAAAGGTCATCAGCATAAAGGGAGACCTTGTGCTCCATATCGCCTCTCCAGATTCCTGAAATTGTGTCACAGGACCGCAAGGCAGTGGCAAGAGGTTCAATTGCCAGGTCAAAGAGCATAGGGCTCAGTGGGCATCCCTGGCGAGTTCCTCGATGTAGACTGAAGGGTTTTGATATCTGAGAGTTGGTACGAATGGTTGCGGTGGGATGTGAATAAATTAATTGCACCCATGTAATGAAATTGGGGCCAAAACCAAATTTGTCAAGAACATTAAACAAGTAGTCCCATTCAACCCGATCAAATGCTTTCTCTGCATCAAGGGAAATAACACACTCAGGAACAGTATCCGAAGGAGAATAAATAATGTCAAAAAGGCGTCTGACATTAAAAAAGGAGTGCCTGCCTTTAATGAATCCAGTCTGGTCTTTTGATATGATCAAAGGAAGGATCTTTTCCAACCTTTGAGCAAGAACTTTGGCTAAAATTTTGGCGTCTGTATTTAAAAGGGAGATTGGTCGATAAGAGGAACAGTGAGTTGGGTCTTTTCCTTTCTTTGCAATGAGGGTAATGCAGGCCTCTAAAAAAGATTTCGGAAGGGATCCTTGGTCAAATGACTCTAAGAGAACCGAGTGTAGGAGTGGGGAAAGTAATGAAGAAAATTTCTTAAAAAATTCAGCAGGGAAGCCGTCAGGACCCGGACATTTGCCAGACTGCATTACCGATACAGCTGACACAATTTCTGTCAGGGATATTGGGATCTCCAGTGCATCTTTCAGGTTGGGTGTGAGTTTTGGCATGTTGGTCTTTTCGAAAAACTGAGAAGATAAATTCTTGTTGGTTTGGGATTCTGAAGTATATAAATGGGAATAAAAGTCCTTAAATGCTCTGTTAATTTGTAAATGATCTAGAGTTGTGGTGCCGTTCTCTAATTGGATCTTAGGGATGATTTGTTTAGCCATGGCACCCTTCAACTGATTTGCCAGTAGTTTTCCTGACTTTTCTCCATGTATGTAAAATGATGATTTACTTTTCAAAAGTGATTGTTCTATTGAGTATGTAGACAATAAATCAAACTTAGTTTTGAGTTCTACTTTTTTTTTGTACAGATTAGGGCATTTGTTTTGAGCATATTGTTGATCAATTTCTTTTATCTGCTGGGCTAAATCAGTTCTTTCTTTTTGAGATTTTTGCCTCAGCCGGGCGGTATATGAAATGATTTGTCCCCTAAGATAGGCCTTAAGGGTATCCCAAACTGTTGACAGTGGGATCCCAGGAGTTCTGTTTATGGATAGAAAGAAGGTTATTTCTTTTTCTATAAATGTAACAAAATCATTGTTTAACAGTAACGTTGAATTGAATCTCCACTGTCTACTCCTTATAGGAATGTCAGGGAGGGACAAAGACAGAGTGACAGGTGCATGGTCTGAGATGACAATACTGTGGTAGTCACAGCCACGGACAGAGGGAAGAAGTTTGTTGTCCATGAAAAAGTAATCGATCCTCGAGTATGAATGATGAACATGAGAAAAAAAAGAATATTCTCTCTCAGCTGGGTGTAAAAAACGCCATACATCGCACAGGCCATACTTAGATAGAAAGGCACGAATAGTGTGGGACGACCTGCTGGCTGTGGCAGGGTTTGTAGAGGATCTGTCCAAAACTGGGTCCAACCAGCAATTCAAGTCACCACTGAGTATCAATGAGTATGTGTTTAGGTCCGGGAGCAGTGAGAATAATTTCTCAAAGAAACCAACATCATCCGTATTTGGGGCATAAACGTTAACTAGCACTACTGGTGTGTTGTACAATTTACCGGAAACAATCACAAAACGACCATATTTATCTGAGTTAACTTGAAAAGGTTCAAATGAAATGTCTTGACTGATGAGGATCGAGACGCCCCGAGCCTTTGCTCGAAATGAGGAATGGAAACTCTGCCCGTGCCATGTTTGCAGTAATCGTTTGCTATCGTCACTTCTAATGTGAGTCTCCTGCAGGAAAGCAATGCCTGTATTTAACTGTTTTAAATGAGAGAGCACCTTCCTTCTCTTGACGGGGTGGTTCAAACCTTTGACGTTCCAGCTTGACAACACCAACTGACCACTCATATTACTAATAATTTGTATAAGAAAGGTAGGTAATACAGTCTAATGTGTTGATGGCTGTGCAGTTCTTGGCAAAGTGAAAGAAAATATAAATTAATGGCAGTGATGGACCCCCCACCCCCTCCCTTTCCCACCCTGGACAGCTGCAACAGACAGAAGCAGCAAGCTCCATAGAAATTAAAAATAAGTCTCCTGTCTAACTTTTAAACTAGTGCTCCAGTATCATCAGAGGAAAAAAAATGTATAAGCACCTCATGCAAGGCCAAAAATGTACACATAGATGTGTGATCACGCATACACATATAAACAAGGTTAAATTAATCCTAATCCTAAATTAAATCTTCAATCAGTCCAAGACCAATTCAAGATTCAATTCAAGATATTCAAGATTCAATTCAAGATAGTCAACAGGTAAACAAGAAGAGGAAAAATGTTAATAGTTCAAAATAATATATTAAAAACATTATATATTTCACCCATTTTTATACCTGGATAGGCCTACTTCAATTATTTATGTGCCTAAATACCTAATGCCTAAAAAATATATATATATACAAACGTAAAGTTAAATTAATCCCAATCTCAAATTAATTATCAATCAATCCAGGACTAACCCAAGATTCAGCTCAAAATAGTCAACAGGTAAACGAGAAAAGGAAAAATGTTTCATTTCAAAAATGTTAATAGTTCAAAAAAAGCTGCAACTAAAAAAGTCTCAGATAATCAGAGTATGGGCAGAGTCCTGCTCATCTGTTCCTCACCTCATGTAAAGAAAAGTTTAGTGTAATAATCAAAGCCAGTGCGGGAACAGCGCATTGGTGTCAGCAATACGCTTCCGTACATTGTTCATCAGTTAGAAGAAAAGTTTAAATATTACTTGCGCTGTGAAGCTTGAAAGGTGTCACTGAACTTCTGCGCCTCTTCGACCGAGCCCAGCCACTTTCTGTGTCCATCAGGTAAAGTCACGCGAAGTCGAGCAGGAAAAAGCAGAGCAGGTTTTAGACCCAGAGAATACAGCGCAGACATCACGTCCTTATATTCCACTCGCTGGTTGAGGACTTCTGGGCTGTAGTCTTCCACGATCCGCACCGGTTTCCCTGGTATTCAAGCCTGCCTCTGCGTCGAGCCTCCCGGATCATGAGCTCCTTCACCTGGACCCGGTGCACTCGCAGGATAACCGGGCGCGGCCGCTGGTCCGAGGCGGGTTTCGGAGCGAGGGTTCGATGGGCCCGGTCCAGTTCGGGTGGAGAAGGAAGCGTGTCACGCCCGTAGATGTCGCACAGCAGGTTGGAAAAGAAGTCTGTGGGACGTCCGCTTTCAATAGATTCCGGTAAACCCAGCACACGAATATTCTGCCGTCTGCTTCGATTTTCTAAATCCGCCAGTTTAGATCTTAGTCTGGCGTTTTCCTCCTGCAGAGTTGAGCAGGTGTTTTCCACCTCCGACATGCGCTGGCTCAGGTCGTTAGTGACAAGTTCCAGTGATGACACACGCTGGCCGTGTTCCTCCACCGCGAGCCGAGTTTGGTCCAATTTGATATCCAGCTGGTGAAAAGTTTGTTTGAACTCAGCTGACAGCGCAGCGCGGTGCTCCTCCAGCAGCGAGGTAATTGCCTCGAGGGTTAGGCCAGCGTCATCTTTCTCGGCGTCCTTCTTCGATCTTGTCGACTTTTGAGACATTTTTTAATCCAAAATCTTCAAAAGAGATGCTTGATGGAAGTTGTGTGCGTGATGATAGGCAAAAAATATTACATATAGAGGGCTTGGTGGTACTAAAAAATAAATTTTACCCAGAGCACTGGCAAGTGCGACTCACTCCATCTCACGACCACACCCCCCTCACATCTAGTTCTTATTTTAATTTCAATTATTTAGTGTTGTTTCAGTGTTTGTTGACTATGACTGAGAGCTTAAAACTTTGTGCTCAATAATCCAGGTATAGAAAATCCAGCAAAGTTTAGTCAGGTCATCTGGACATTTTCTTTTTTGTGTTAAGACATTTCATCCTTCATCCAAAGGGCTTCATCAGTCCGAGGAGCCACAAACAGTCCCGCAAGCCGCACGCTCGCACAGTGGACCAACCAGTTTGTTGGTGATAAGAATTGGGATTATTGAGCATGATCTTTGATGGTTTGAACCACTTTGGCTGTGGTTGACTCAGAGGAGTCGACGGGGGAAATGGCGGGCCCCGGAAGCCATCTTATCACCATAAAACTGGTTGATCCATCATGGGAATGTGCTGCTTGTGGGACTCAAGTTTGTTTGTGGTTCCTCGGATTGGATGAAGGATGAAACGTCCAGATGACCTGACTGATCTTTGTTGGACTGATAGAGCTCTGCACAAGAACTCCAGCGTGTCTGGATTGTTGGTCTGCGTGCACAAATGGCAAATAAAGAATTTTGAACTTTGTGAGATTGAGATTAGATTTAATACTAATATAATTTACCATTTTTGTACATTTATCAGTAAAAGCTTCATAAATGTTTTACAAACTCTTCTTTTATATACTGAAGGATCTCAAAGGTGCACATTTTCTGCTTCCATTCATTTTGTTTCATTTTCAGAAGAATTTATTTCACAAAAGTGAGGCTGAGCAAAAACTTTATACAGTACTAGCCAGTAACAGTATGTTGTACACAGTTTAATCATTTCCTCTCATAGCAGAGTGGTCTTCTATAAAAAGAACAAAAACATATACCGTTATTACATGAAGGTACTGCACAGTTTGCAGCACCCTCATACAAGAGTGTTATTGTGTTTTTCAACATAACCACTTTCTTTATCATTTCTTACAGTCACTGACTGACTTCCAACATTTTGCCTTTATGCTGCATTCAACGGCAAATTCAAATTTAGAAATGTTTTAATTGTTGACAAGAGAAAAGGTCATAAAAAGTTTTGATTTCCTATGGTGCAGTTTAAAAAAAACAGCTTTTGGTTTATCTCAATCGTAAGCTAATCTGTTACGTAGTTCAGACATCAATCTTACCAAGTACTTTGTACAAAAAAGTCATTTTAAAGTCTGAATAGAGGCACTACAGTTTCATTTCACAGTGACATGAATGAATAATATCTACACGTCAAAAGCATCATTACTTGTCGTTAAAAGGGAAGAAGGGAAGACTTAGCAAAGCTGCAAACAAGTTAAAAGAATACAGTGAAGATATAATAAAACTGGAAAGTGGCAAAAAAGTGGGCAGAGAAATGGGAGTGATAATATTTCTCCATTACAGATGTGGTCCCTAAACATTAGTCCACCCACTCATAAACAGTTTAAATGAATAAGTGCATGTGTCTATATAAATATTAAAACTTTTTTCCCCTCGTGGAGTGCAAAGGATAAGTATAATACAAGCTGAGGAAAGAGTCTGTGCTGTAGTTGGATTATATGACAATGGATCCAGAGGCGGTCCTAGCCTATTTGGCGCCCTGTGCGAGCAACCCCAATGGCCCCCCCCCCCCCGCTAGGTTGCCAGTGGGGGTCCTCTCCCAGAAAATTTTGAATAAAATAGATGCCATTTCCTGCATTCTGGTGTATTTTAATGGGTTGTTCAACATCTAGTTTTACCTACATATATAAACTATTCAATAAGTATTTAGAGTTAATGGCAGAACAAGAAGTAGCCTGAGACAAACATGTAGCATTAACACATTATGAACATTATTCAAGAATTGTTTCTATAAGAACATTATCAAATATTTTATATGAACAGTAAGATACTAGCAATAACAGCATTGTAAGAGGGGGACAGTTGAACATGGAGGCCTCCACCTCTGTTTAATGATGGACGGTTTCTTTTCACAAAGATGGCCTCCTTTACTCCTCTCTCAAACCATCGTTCCTCTCTATCAAGGAGGAACGATGACTGAGTTTGTCACAGCTCCTCAGACTGAAGAAGTCTTTTTGATACAAAGAAGAATCTGTCCAGAGGACTACATTTACTGAGCCTGCATCAGAACAATTATCTGTAAAGATTTAGCACATTTGATATGGAAAACACATTTTGACTTAACCAATTAATATATTTTCAATGGTAAAATATGCAGGCTTATTTCATATTACTTTCATACTATTCCCTTTCATTGCTTTATGTATTTATTATCTTACTTTTAATGATAACAATGTCACTACTGTCGTTTAGAAAGTGTTTATATTGGAACTAATGCTTGTTTGTTCACACACAGTTAGAACAGCTCACCTGTTCCTTCATACTGACAGGAACAATCCCCTCATCACTCCTGACACTAAATCACGTTTAAAAATTGTCATAACTGCACAAATCTCCCCTTTTTACAAAGACTTATGATCAATTCAGGCCAGTTTCATCCAGACTCATATAATATTATTTAAATTATTTAACAGTATGTTATGTCACAATGCTACACACCACAAAATTCATTGACTTGATAATTAACTTGAACGGTGTTTTGCAGCAAAATTCAACAGCATGTCTTAAGGCCGAGATACACTGAAGCAGACTCCGTATACGCGCGTATACGCGCATATTTTGTGCGTATGTTTTTGCTGCTATACTTCAGCTCACGTTCTCCTTGTTGTAATATGAGCAGCTGAGCACGGAGTGGACTCAACTGAGCTCGCTGATTGGTCACTTGCTGACACGCCTACTGAATTGATTGACAGCGCTCAGTCAGCTGAATGTGAAACCTAGTTGAAAGTGAAACCTTTAACATGAGCAGCTCGCTGGACTTCTGCGGTGTTCTGATGCGGTGTTTCTACTATATATGTTATAAAAAGTTCTCTCAGAAATAAAAATAATAACAGGGAGCGCTTTTCCTGCAGCACACAGCCCACCAGGGAATATTAAAACATCGCGCACCCAGGTAGGACCTGAATTCATTCATTTCAATCATCGAGTGAACGGAGGAAGAAGCGGTTACTTGACTTTAGGCAAAAAAACAAAAGAAAAGGCCCGATCAGCGATAAAGAAGGGGAATTTATTTCATTTGTGTAACATACAAAACAGTCCGGCGCCGGGAAGTTTATGGTCAGACACCGCGTATCGCGCACGCGGATCGCGTATGCGTAGTAAAAAAATACTTTTGCGCGTACATGCCCTGAGGGGCTACGCGGGGCTACGCTTTTGCCTTGGCGTACGTACGCTGCGTATAGGCGTACCGTGAGGACGCTCGAGTGTATCTCGCCCTTTACCTGTTTGATCTCTCCTTAACAAACCGCAGCTGTTTGAGTGAAAAATGTGTCAATGTTTGCACATTTAGCTGTCTGTTTCCAGAGCCTCTCTCTTTTTAATCTTTCTCTTCACTCTTCCTCTCTTCCATCTTTCCACTGACCGCACGTAGTGTCACCTCCGTAAAAACGAAACTGAAAGTGGAGGGGGGGCGGACGACCTGGGTTGAGGAAATGCACCCAGCAGCTGCTGCGGTGATTAAACTGAGGACATGTGAATAAATTAAGGGTGGGGCGGCCCAGGAGCAGCGCGGTAGTGTTCTGTGTTATGTTGTTAAAAACAAAAGTTGTAAAAGATTTAAATAAATAAAAAAACGAGGAGCGGGGTCTCCTCTTATGCCGCCCCCTGCTGGATGGCGCCCTGTGCGGCCGCACTGTTCGCACATAGGACGGACCGCTTCTGATGGATGCATCTTGAGGCTTTGCCACATGGCAGCAGAGTGAACAGGTTGGGGTGCATACTTTGATTTAGTATTCATTGAGCTTCGAGCAGACACCTAACCTCCGTCATCCAACTGAACTGATTATATGCAAATCTGTGCGGTCTGATCCCACTGAACGGCACCAGCATCCGGCCACCTTCATGACACGTTTTACTGGTTGTTAAATCAGCAAAGCACAGAAATAAAATTATATTAAAAAGGGCAGTATGTAGAATTAATTTATAACTACAGTATAAAGAATATTTGTATAAACCCTGTCCTTCCAATAGAGGGGTAAAATATGGACAAAAAAACCTGTGCCAATGTCACTTTATGATTTATTTATTTATTTCCCTTTTGAATGGGGGGTTAGTCTATCGATGACCTAATCTATTAAAGGTTCAGTCTGCAGTTTCTGTAGAACAGCAGAACTTAGAAAAAATTTCAACAAGCAAAGCATTCTGATCCCTCCCCCTCAGAGCCATATATGGCTCTGCCCCCTTGTGGTCTGTTGAAATTTGAATTCAAGCTCTGTTTTTATTGGCTGATTCAAATTCAAGCTCGGTTTTTATTGGCTGGTTACAAACTTTGTTTTTATTGGCTGGAAAATGGCGGGTCACTTTTTCTTTTTAGAAATGCTTATTTACCACCTGGAGAAGCAAGGGGACAATATTTTTTTTTAGTTTTTTCAGAGATTACCTCTCTAACATCAATCTAGTGACAGAGTGAAGAAATATGTTAAAATATATATTGTTTGAAAAGTTACAGACTACATTACAATCTTACATACCCCAGCTTTAACTAAGTGCTTTTTTTAAAACAGGAATACTTAGGGAAAAAAACATACTTTATCAGCTTTCAACACTAAATCTCTGACTTCTGATGAACTGAGTCTATTCATCTTCAAAGTACTGAAGCTTATATATATATATATA